>BRZM01002721.1:15000-46636 GCA_033238685.1 Lates japonicus | reverse complement strand
ACACACACACACACACACACACACACACACACAGCTCTCCACTTCCACAGGCTGTGTTGACTCAGTGGAATTCCTCCACTGGTTTATTTAACATTGTGCGGTTCAGCAAGTGCCTGTGTCCAAAGAGAGGCCAGGCACATGCTGTGTATGCACACATATACAAACATGTGCACAAATTAAGCAGAGGTGTTTTACTGGCCTTTGGCCGTGATATTACTGTGGACCCTAGAATTGAATTGGCTCCTTTGTTAGCGATTAATTTATCCCAAAACATTAGAAGTTCATTACCCAAGACAAATGGATAAGTGTGGAGCGAGCGAGAGTGAGAAAATGAGCTCTGTGTGAGTCACTTGGTCTCCAGAGTGTTTGTTTCAGCCATTTACACCCCCTGCACTGCGTCATGGACGTCTCTGTGCCCACGGGCACTCAGTGCTCCTGCCTGTTAACTTGTGTGCCTGTGGTGTGCAGTGTGCATTAACAGCTCCAGCAGCTGTGTCCTGGGTGGTAAAATATACATCACATAGATCTACTTTAAACACAAGTAGTATACAAAATTACAGTGACATATTATAATGTAATCCAGTATGATATGACACCACAACAAACTGGCCTGAAAAATGATCATAGAGTTTCAAACACAGCTGAAATTGAAAATTTGTAGTGTAACAAAGTTACCACGTTGAATTACATAAAATTTTAAAATTTTGTGACATGTCAATTTTACTGTTTAGAAACAAACCATGAAGCTCTAGTGATTCATGAACAGTTATTTGAAGATAAAGTTTGTGCAATTCTCCATTTCAAAGCTAGATGGCACTGTGACATAGATAGATTACAGAAGCTGCTGAGCTGCTGTCTTTTGTCTCATAGAACATTGTTGTTTCTGGTTTAAGTCAAGTATTGAAACTGAACAGTTTTCCTCCTGTATGTGCACCTGGCCTTTTGTTTGAGCTGAAGTGTCTTTGAGATATTACACAGATGCAGTGCTTCTAACGGGGTCAGGCCTTTGATTACAGGATGAGTGTAAGAGGAGAGTAACATTGTAACTCTACAGTGACGTACAGTCTTAACCGAACCTCTGGATTTGTTGTTCCACCATGTTGCTCAGTCCCACATTGTTTAAAAAAAAAAAAAAAATCATAGATGTTTCTCAGCTGAAAATCTTAAATCTGACAGAATAGTATGGTTGGGAATTCTCCCACTGATCCTCACACGTGCTGATGAAACCATTTAATTCATCTTTATAATAAATGCAAGCAATTTGATAAACTACCCTGTGGACCTTCATGCTTTTAAAAAGTGTAGAGATATATTGGATGAATGAAACTTTCCACTCTGCAGATATTTATAATTTATTTTGATTATTAATGGGCTGCTAATTACGCAAGTCATTGTTTTGACTTTCATGAGGACTCATGAAAGTTCATGAGGACTTTCATTCCTATTTTTCCACCATGACCTCTTACATTCCCTGCTGAAGGCAAATGGGAGCACATGATAACACTTGATTGGACACCAGTAATAACAGACCAACTCTGATTTTGATTAGATTATCATATCATCCTATAACTCAATTTCTCATAGGAATTCTCTTAATATTCTGCTGCTACAATGGCATGACTACTTTTATATGATGTTTCAACGGTTTCGAGTCTTGGTAGAAGTCTGTAGCGATATGATTGATTGCACTGATAGGCCGAATGTGTTTTTTACTGATAAAACTTGTGGTTTGCTCCTCTGGCTCTCAGCAGTAGCAGATTGAGAGTCTCGAGGCAGATTTCTTTTTTGTTAAACAGCCTATGACAGACAGGCGCAGTCGTCTGTTTCACTGAGTCTGGACAGTTACACACAAGCACAGACCAGAGGGGCCGATGGTGCGTTAGTCGAGCTAGGCCCGGGGAGTATAGAGGGGAGAGTGTGGACCCGCCTGCGTGTGGAATTATCTGGAACGTGGCGGAACGGCCATTCCTGCATGCATGCACGCGCGCGTACAGGCACACACAAAACACACACTCACTAACACACAAGTGAGATAGTGTCTTCTTTCCAGATGTGTGCAAGGGAACTTTTTGCTACGCTTCAACACAAAGCAGCTCTCTTTTCAGGCCTGCTACCATTTAATCTTTTTCTCCCTCGTCTCTTTTTTTGTCTTCACCCTAGTTTCGGCTTCATAGAATTTAATACATCTGATTAAAAAGTGGCTAAAATGTTCTGAGACTGTTTCACCTCCTGCACTTTGTGTGTTTATGTGAGCACTCATGTGCGTCCACTGGTCTTTAGATGTATTGTTTGAAATGTGATGACCCTGTGCACTTTGTGTGTACAGAGGACTGGATATCCTCAATGGACCTACAGTGAATCAGGATCCTTTGATTAGAAATTAATGAGCCCCTCGTTAGTGTAAGATGAAAGTGAGAGCTGGGTAGGTCAAAGTGATGAAAGGACCTTTGCACTACCGACTGAATTGAAGTGATCTCTACATTTGATGTACACATAGCGTATCAAAGCTATCAGCCCTTCCCCCTGTTATTTCATTCACATGAAAAAAGAAATTACTTATGATGTTTAAATAATGTATGAGAGCTGAAAAGAGGTAGTCTTAACAGCAAACCTCATTGTGAAAGTAATGCTGTTATGGTGTTGTTTATGTCTGCACATATTTGAACATGTAATACGTCTTTGTAAAAGATGGAGTAATATTTTTAAAGGGGCAAGATATATTTATAGGGTTGTTTGTGTTTGTGATGTCTAAATTTCCCTTGCTGTGTCTCTGCAGAGTAAACGAGAGGTCATGGAGAACTTGCCCCCATCAGCCCACAGAAGATACCTGCTCCTCAAAGAGATATGAACAGTTTTGAGGGGAAAAAACTCACGCACGTACCTGAGCACACACTCACACAGTATCGGGCCGTTAAATTGCTTTCTTGTCAGCGTTAAGCTTCGGGGGAGAGAATGCCAAATTGAGGCAGGAATTGGAGAAGCTTAGGTAAGTCTCCAGCAACAAGCGTGGGCTTTGTTCCTAGGGTATCATCGCCGTGCCTTTAGCCAGCTGCTGTGTGTTTGGAAACATCAAATTTGATTAGATTAGAGCAGAGGAGAGGAGATCTACTTACTCTGCCTGTTCTGCTGCAAGTCTCCTAAACAATAATGTGCTCTCAGGTGCCGGTACGAGTGGCTAGTAAATGAGGGGCCTGAGGAGAAATATGAGGAGGTGGAAGCATAGCCTGCTCCAAGCCCAGCTGATGCAGCACAAGGCACAGGTACACACACACATTGATGCACGTATGCAGACTGCTGATTGCCTCTGTTAGAACTTTATGTTTCACGTCTCCCTTTCTAAAACCTCAGCTCTGATATGTGTTACAGTTGTGGGGAAAAGCCTTGATCACCTTCATACACAGACAAACAAGTATTTAGTATGCCTGTATGTATAACTGCTATTAAAATGAGCATAAGCTATTCACATATCAGATATAAAAGATAGATTCTATGTAAATCTATGTACAGAACACATTATGATAGGACCATGCAAGGTTTGCACCTGGGCTTTAGGTCCATTGTTTACTGGATATTTATCACATTGTTTGTGTATATGTGTTTGTGTGTGTGTGTGCATTTGTTATTTATATGTGTGTGTCTGTGCGTAAGTACACAGTGGGAAACGTATCATTTAACTGTCTCTCAGTCTGAGCTGACTAGACCTGGCTGGATTGTGCTGCACTGTCAGGCAGTCAGGTTGGCACTGCACAGGAATAACAAGGTACAGGGAGGGCAGGTTTGCATAGAGATAAAGACTAGCTGGCAGTACAGTGTGTGCACTCAGTGTCACATCCAGTATTATTGTTCTAGGCCCCTGGTTTACTGCACTTCTACAAAGTTTTATAATAATGTACATTTGTTACTTACAAATGCAATGTGTGGTCTGATTATATCAGTAATACTCTATAATGTAACACCTGTGGGGATCTGTGTGTGCATGACCAGCAAGCCAGACTTCCCTTTTAGCTTTAGTGACACATGTCCAACCACTTAAAATGCTAATAATCATAGTTTTTGTCTGGTCCTGTGAGGCTTGGGTGTAGGTTTTTGATTAGGTTTAAGATTAGACATTGTGGTTTTACAGGGAGTTAAGTGACGGGACTATTTCTTGGCCATGTGTGGTGACATCTTCTTGTCATCACTGTGACGTATCCTTGTTTCTAGTCTTGATGGTAAGCTAAGCTAACTATCTCTTTGCTCCAGCTTCATGTTTGATAGACAGAAATCAATCATCTCTTCTACCTCCCGTCAGAAAAGTCAAAGTATTTCTTTAGGCTTGTTTATGCACTGATGAGGAATGAGGAATATCCTCACAAAAGTATCAGCTCAAACAGGTGTGTGCGCGCGCATGTGTGTGTGTGTGTGTGTGTGTAAGTATGAGTGATGTGACGTAGGCCATCGCCAGATAATAACATGCCACAGTGATAGAGAATGCTGCTAACTAACAGCAGTCCTCAGATGATCCTCTCCATCACACACACGCATGAACACTGACACACACACACCGCTACTCTTTGCTTGTCAGACCCCTGTAATGGGATCACTGAGGGATTGGTCCTGCATCACTCACAGCACAGGTGCAAATGTGTACACACAAAGGCACAGCTGCCCACACAGATGCACGCACACATATCATCCCAACATGGCTGTCTATCACTGGAACAGGAAAGCTTCTCTTTATCTCAGAGGTTGCTGTTGTTCAGGCCATCAGATAGTGGCTACATCTCGTCTCTGCCTGTGTGCGCACATGTATCCGCGCGTGTGTGTATGTGTGCCTGAACGTGTGTGCACATTTGAGTGTATCTGTGTGTCTAGTTTAATAGCATTAACTCCTGCAAGCGTGAAATGAGACAGTCTCCCACTATCTGTCTTTAAGAGCAGGGCTGAGAGAGCAGAGTGGCTGAAATGAACTGATGGATCATGCAGGCTTCCTGTCAGATGAGCCTGTTTGCTCTAATAGAAACTGTGCTGGTCGGAGTGGAGAGACATCTCACAGTGAACCACAAAAAATTGCCACATATTGTACCCTCTATATTCTCTTTTTAATAGCAATTTGTCAGGTGATGGCTTAATGTGATTTGGTTGCATACGATTTTAAAAAGAATGTGTGGGATGACCTATTTCTGACTGCAAAGTGAAGCCTCCTTCAGCTCATTTCAAAATCTTTAGGCCACTAGTTTAGTCTTTGGGAAAATTACACCAGGGAGCCAGTTAATCAAATGCATGTCAGCGCAGACAGTCTTATTGTATTTTCCTATTACAACATAGTGTAGATCAATGTGTATTTCAGTTCAGATTGCTAAAAGGAAGTGAAATTGTTTGTGAATTGTTGCACTGATAAGAAATGTAAGTACAAGCTTGTTAGATTCTCATAAAACCAAACAAATGCTTGGAAAATCTTCTGGATGTCCTGACAGCAGCCTTGGCTTCCGATCAATGAGATTACTTCATAAAACCCTGAACATGTTGTCTAAGCCTCGCCTGCAGGTCAGTGGGCACCATAACTGTGTTAACTGCCAGAGATAGCACAAATCAGACACAAATCACAAAAAATCTGAAAAAAATAGATGTTTTTGTTTCCTCTCTGTTAGTTTTGAATCTCACTTGTTGTCTAAATCCATCTTCCGGTTCTGCATGAGCTGTTGCCTTAGGAGAAATGAAATGAGACACACACACACACACACACACACACACACACACAAACACACACACACACACACACACACACTTTACACACAAGCATTGAGACTGTGCATCACTGTAATCGCACCGCAAGGGATGCCGGGTAATTTGGTTAAAGATGTCAGGAACGTAAATCACCTCCAATCAGCCCTGCTTTCTCATTGGTCAATCCTCCCACCTCCAGAGGAACTTCATTGGTCACTCATCCACCAGGCTGTCTGTAGGTCTCCTGCTGTTCAGCTGTTGCTCGCCCAGGACACATCCAGGCTCTGGTGTGTCAAACAGAAATAACATAACTCAGTATGAGCCTCCTCATGTGAGAATAGTCTGGTAAATTGGGCACAAACTACCTGCTTTGTTTCTTTTAAAGGAATAGTTCAACACTTTGGCTTTCTGGCCTAGAGTTAGATGAGAAGATTGATACCTCTCCCTGCCAGCAGCGGGTTAGCTTAGCATAGCATGCAGACTGGAAACTTCTTCTAGTCTAAAGTACCAAGCGAACTGTCTGCTGGCTGTAGCTTCACATTCAACAGTGGCATCAATATTATCATCTATCTTCCCACAAGAAAGCGAATAAGAATGTTTCTCAAAATGTTGAACTTTTTTTTCAATGCTCTTGTCTTTGGAAAGTTTAGACTAGACAGGCAACAGTGTGAGCAGATTAGTCAGGGATCCAACATCCTACTAAATACAGTGAAAAGAACTGACTGGGATGAAACAAAACAAGAGCAGATTGGTTTTGCTGGGCACAAGGCTGGACAGTCTATCCAAGTGTTTCATATTCATTGTGCATGCCAGGTATTGTTTAATTGTTGTGTCACGTTGGCTGCTGCTGCAAGATGTAGATTATTGATTACATTTCAAATACATTTTCCACAATGTCATTTTGAAAAACAGCATTAACTTTGCAGTTCATCTCACTAATACTGCACTGATTGAATGGAAAATATTGACATTAATTGCACTCTCTGCCATATGTTTCACACTGTAAAGCACAGGTGGTGGAGAAGTTTCACCCTTGACAGTAGTTTTGCTGGGGCGTATATATTCTGTCTCCGCTCTGTGGTGGAATGGTGGGAAAAGGCTTGTCACCTACACACACACACACACACACACACACACACACACACACACACACACACTTTTATATATACACACACATACTTTAGATGTTCAGGGCTTTGATTTTCTGCAGTCTGCTCTACAGGGTAGACAGCTAGAGATCTTCAAACAATACCTGGATAACACTCTTGACACCCTCACTGCATATCTAGTGCTAATGATTACTTGTTAAGCGCAACACACACACATATGCACACACAGGCCTGAGCTCCGACTTAATGATTCTGTGAACGCTGCACATCTCAGAGCCCTTTTTCCATTTGGCTCTCTCTCCCCTCAGGCAAGGACCTTCATCACACCACCGACCATTGATTGGGACGATGCACAGCATTACTAAATGAAATGAGAGCATGTAGCCAATAGAGAGAAGACTCACAACACGCACACACAGGTAAAGATATGTATGACATTCCTGAGTCTATTGAGAATGAGAGATGATGAGAACGTCAAACTGTGGCAGTGAGTGTTTGCTTTCGTGGATGGGGGGCAGCGGAGGTGATGGACAGTGAAAGAGCATACAAATGAACAGCCACCCACGGGGAAAAATCATCCCACCTTGGATGTTTACTGCACAGGGACTGCTCTGTGAGAGACTGCGGTTCTCAGTAAATATTCCTGGTATGTGTGTATGTGGTAGTGTACACTCCTTGGGTGAGGAGGTGGGGTGGGTGCTAGAAATGCAGCAAGAGAAGAGATGTGTATATGTGTGTAAATGTGTGCCCTGTCCAGGTGGGGATGTATTCTAGGTCAGGCTGTTTGTCAGAGCTGAGACCAGATCGATGTGGCTCTAATCTAAGGCAGTGTGATGTGATTGATTACCTCATATTCTGAGGCCCCACATAGACCTCCGCTGAGTGTGATCGACACACACACACACACACACACACACACACACACACACACACACACACACACACACACACACACAGAGAGGCACTATGGTCAGCTCACCCAGGCAAAAGAATTGACCGGGATGAAATGAAATAAGCGCAGATTGGTTTTGTTGGGCACATAGTTGGACAGTCTATCCAAAAGGGTTAGAAAAGATGATGAGAGCAGAAAATGTTCATTGATACCATCTTTCATGTGCAAGATGTCGATGTGAGTGTGTGCTTTTTTCTCTGAAATTGGTTTTCCTTAGCAGCATCAGCTGTGCTATTTTTTCTCTCTGCCCTCCCTCACGTCTCCGTGTGCATTAATGTAAATGTGAGAGTGTATGATGTTGACAAGATGTTTGTTTGTGTAAAAAGCAGTGTAACTCTGACAGATGATAATACGGCTCCGTCTCAGGAGCTGGAGGAGTGTGTTGAACGAGCTGAGCTGCTTGCCCCCACGGTGCGGCAGGGTGTTTGCATAATTTTCCATGTCTGAAACATTAATGACACCTGTAGGCTATGTTATAGTGAATCTGCTCGTAAGTGAATAAAATGAGATAGTGATGTGTGCATGTAATTGTGGGTGTTTCTGTGAATTACCTGAACTTCTCTGTGTATGTGTATGTGTGTGTGTGTGTGTCTGTTTATTTGCTCTCTCAGGGTGTGTGTGCAGTTTGCCATGTATGTGTTTTTACATACTTGGGCTACAGCTTCTCCTCATTGACATGCATGGTGTCAGGAACCTCATTTGAATTGCTGGTAATGGGCTCTACTGTGTGTTTGCCTGCTGGGCTGTGTTGCCTCATCTCTTCTCAGAACTTACATATTGTTTGAAAACTCACTCCGCCTCCTCCTGATTCATTCTCACTCTGGATTGAACCCCTTATATTTCCTCAACTTGAAGCAAATGCAAACTTTAAATATTAAAACGCTGAGACCAAATGTCAAAAACACACCAAGCAATATTCTCATGTAAAAAGTGAGGTTGCGACAGCCTACAGCTGTTTTGTATTGAGTCTGTTTACTGTTATGATTTCAGGGTAAGTCCTTCAAACAAAAGTTCAGCATTTTGGGAAGTATGCTTTGTTTGTTTTGTGGCTGAGAGTTCACTTAGAAGATTGATACCACTCTAATATCTGTCTGATAAACATGAAGCTACTGCACGGCCAGCAGGTGTTTAACTAACCAGCATCTTTAAAGCTCAGTAATTAAAATGTGATATTAAACCTGTACAAAAACAGAGGCGCAAAAAAGACATGTTATGGTTTTAAATAGGATTATGTGCCAGACCACTTCTAGCCTGGACTTCCTGGAGTCATTTCCCAACCAGTGGAGACTCAAGGAGGTCACTGCTCCCGGTTAAGAAACAATTTGGCACATAAACCCCATGAAACCGCAGCCTGACTTTTTACACTGTTTTTGTACTTATTAAACAAATGAGTTACATTTGTTGATTAGTGAGCTTTAGAGGCATATTTTGTTACCTTCTGTTACCTTGTTTCCCCCTGTTCTCAGTCTTAATGCTAAGTCAAGTTAACCGGCTGCTGGCTCCAGCTACAGAACATATTGAATGGACAGATATGCTGTAGACTGGTATCAGGCTTCTGGAGGAAGTGAAACAGCATCGTCCTATTCCTTTAATATTCATGGTGTGCGAGCAAACACAGTGCAAGGTCTCACTGTGCCCTGGGTATTATCTCTACCAAACAGCCTCTCATCACCACACTTGGATGTGTGTTAAGGTCGGAGGGAGAGAATCAGCCTCCAGCATGTGGCGAGTCCAGTTGCAAGTTCTGTTGACTGGGATTCATTTCTCTGTTCCTAATTAGCCAAACATTAAACATATTCCTCTTGACTACATCATATTCAAGGTTACATGAGTGGTTTGATGCTTTTCATCTTTCTTCATAGAACAATGTGGAGTCCTCCCTGTGACTGCTCATCAAATAAATGCTGGCCCCCAAACGCAATATCAAAAGAGCCCAAACCCAGCTCAGGCTCAGGTCCAGTCGCAGCCCCAGAGGTAGCCTACGCACCCCTGTTGGCCTCAATACATATCTCCCTGTCTGCCCTGTAGCTGTACAGACCCGCTCCCTCTCAGCCTCACAGGACAACACTCACCACGGGCAGACACACAACTGAACACAGATAAGGCCACTCTGCTGGACTTATCACAGCTAGTCTCACTTGCCAAATGTGTGAACCACTCCCTGTCTGTCCCCCTCTGTCTCTCTCCATCTGACTCCCCCCAAAACCCCCGTGCCCCCACCCCCGCTTTTGGACCCACCTCCATGGCTCCATATTGTCGTTTTATCTGACTCCCATTTCTCCCCATCCCATCAGTCACTCTGCCTCCATTGCACCATGGGAGGAGGAGGATGTCCCTTCATGTTGTGCCCAGGTTTGCCTCTCTGAAGTTACTGTGTGCGTGTTTGCGTGTGAGAGTGTGTGTGTGTTTGTGCGCTTGCACGAGGGCATGAAAGAGCGAGAGAGGGAGCATTTGAAAACACCATTACAGAGCAGGTGTCCTTCCATCTGTGCTGATCACAGTTAACTTTTTCCTCTCTCTCTCTGCCGCACACAACCCTGTCCTCACTCGGCACACACATTTACGCAAGACATTTGCTACGGGGCAGTGTGACATTATCGGCTGAAAATGAGAAAATGTGGAAATGAGTAAAAGCAAAGGAAAAAGGGGAGAGGTGTGGGGGGTAGAGAGAGAGATAAGGGACAAAAAAAAAAGAACAAGACAAAAAAGGATGTTACAGAGAAAAAAAGAAGAGAGAGAGAGAAAATAACCAGTATTTACAGGGAGTTAAATGAGAGAAGCTTTTTGTGGAAGTAGAGAAAAGTGTTTGAATAAAGAAATGGCGTATAAATACTAAGAGAACAGAGGGGAGTAGAAATGCAGCTAGAGGCATTAGCACGGTGACCACTGCTGATATACATGCAATTTTATGCAGTGTTTGATGTGTGTGTATGTGTGTGTGTGTGTGTGTGCATCTCAGGAGAGCCAGAGGAGCCTATAGTTCAATCTCACCATTAAAACATGTCTAAGGGCTGCAGGAGGCAGCTGAGTCTCCCTCCCAGGGGAGAGCAGCTCACTGCCTGGATGGATGGACCTATTCCATGAATGTTTACATGGATGTATGGATGGATGAGTGGTAGATGGATGTTAAGATGGAGGGTCAGGCGGATGGACAGGTGTAATGATAGAGATGTCTACCTGTAGATGGATGAAAAAAAAAGACTGTTTGCTTAATGTTATGCCTCAGAAAAGATCAGTCGGTGTGTGAAAATCTTGGCAGTCAGAAATTATTTTTCAGCCAGTGATAGCTGTCATTCTCAATGCTGCAGTTTCAGAGCCAAGCAACAATGTTTGCTGTAGCAGCAGCACAGTTACATGATCTATAACTGAGCATGAAAAGTGGCAGTCCATGTTTTGTAGTGATAAGTGGTCCTTGCTGAGTTGTTTTGGCTTTGTACTTCCGACAGATCAATAAATAGCTCTATCAAAAATGCTGCAGTGATGCTTTTTCCTCTGCATTTTCAGTTTCTTCATGTCTGGGTTTTTCTTCCTCTGTTCAGTCATGTTGTCCATCAGTAATTATGCTAAATACCTAGTTCTCCCTTAATTTATTCCAGAAACTGTTGTTGTCCCTGCCACAATTGCTTATTGCATCTCTATTTTTCTCTTTTTTTGTCTTAAAACAGCAGGTACAAACAGCATGATACACTGGTTGACTCCAGTGTGATGCATTAATTGGCAAACAGACCAAAAATTAACATTTATTATGTTTAGAAATCCTATTAGAATGAGGGCTGGGGAATGAGGCTGAAATACTGCATCTGAATCACATCTGTCCTTTATTACCTCTGTATTTTGGATCAGTGGCATCAATACATCTCATCTCTCTGTTTGCCTGGAGGACTGAACTGATTATGTGCATGGTTATGAAGGTCTTTCTTCCCTGGTCTGTCTCACAGCCTCATGACCTGCCTCGGCCATCATTCATGTATATCCACCCACATCACATCACTCATCTTCAGCCGTTATAAAATATCACCAAGCCTGTTGTATTGGCACCAGTAATGATGCAGTTTGTAGTGACACATTGACATTATTCACTTCCATCTCCTCCAATTTGACATTTGCATCTGTGTTGTCAGATATTCTCTTACATATATATTTATATATGTCGGTATCTTCTCTGATTTACTGATGGCCTCTGGTACAGCTGAGGCACTTAAAGGATTCCTGTCAGCATCTGACACAAACCAGTCAGCGAGACTGTCAGGGCTCTGGCTGCCTCTCAGGAACACGTTAAAAATTAAATGTTCAACTTGATGCCATTAAGCTATTTTTTGTTGAAGTTGATGTTGATGTCTGATAAATGGTTTGATCAGTGGGCATGTTTCTGTCTTTTAGCTGCTGTGAGCAGGACTCCCAGCTGCTCTAGGAGGTAGAGGGAGGAGGAGAGATCTTCAGAAAGTGTACAACTCAACGCTGATCCACCTGGAAACACTGAGGTGAGAGAAACGCTGCATAGACACATTTTTAAAACAAGCAACAAAGCAGACAGGCACTTGACCCACTTTTTTGTCCAACTGTTAAAGGGTGTAAAAGCCTCTGCTTCAACCACCTATTCAGACACAGCTCCTGTAACCCCAGAGCATCATGGTACTCTACGTCTGATGTCTCAAGACTTCCAGCAGCTCTGGGTCACCCAGAGGCCAGCCAATCAGAGGGCTTGTAGTAAAGTCCTCGCCCGAACCCCTCCTGGCAGAGCCAAGCAGCATAACAGTGTATCATCTTAATCAGACAGACATCTGGAGAGAGAGTCTGCAGCTCCTACATTCATCTGCGCTAACTCTGTGGTTTTATGAATGGTGTAAATATCTGTTATGGTTGCCCCTTATGTCTTGCACAACATCTTATCTGATCTGAATTATTACACACTCAGGGGAGAAAAGGGGGAAATAAGAGTGAAGTCTCACTGTCTCTCTGTCTCGCTCCCACAGAGGTGATTTGAGGCAACGAGCAGCACTTAGAAGCTATGAGCTCTGGAGTCAGACGTCTGGATGTATCAGCTCAACCATGCATGTGTGTTGTGTGTATTAATGTGTGTGTGTGTGTGTGTCTGTGTGTATGATTGAATGCGTAATTCTGTGTGATGTACTGTAGCAGGCACCTGCTGGTGCACTTTTATGGGACTGACCTCGCAGACACACTCTCGCTGCGCTCCAGATGCAGGTTTAGTGCACTCAGTTTGTTGGTGGTAGTGAGATGGAAAAATGGTACACACAGTCTCAAGCAGAACGGTTTGTTTTATTTGCCACTGTTGCTCAAACAGGTTCTCTCATTTACTGTTACAGACACTAGTAGTTCTACTTTGGTGATTAAATAATCAATGAGATACCCTTGAGATATTAAAAATTATATTGTTATTTGAAGGGTCTCATGAAATAATACTGGATCAGTTTAGCAGTGCATCGAACAATATTGTCAGACTCATTGTTGACAGTTAAAGGGGCTATTAATAATTCTTCTCATTCATTGAACGTGGTTTCTTTCAGGGGTGGGTGGTGAAGAGGGTTGCTTGCCAAGAGATTCAGACATTGTTGCATTTACAATACAAGAGGTCATAATATGCCCTCTGAGCAGTGCTACTTCTTCGGGGCAGTCTGGAAGCTACAGTGAGTTGCTATTGGAACGTGACAAGATGGGGTGGTTGGGCTAGCTGTTTAGCATGCTAACTTCAGTAGGAGAAAAGAAATGACAGAACTAGAAGCAAAACATTGGCATTGCTTCACACTACTGGAGACACCGTTTGGCAAGTAAAGGAATGAAGTTTTGTTTTGCTGTGTTTCTTCTAGACTGGTAAGTAAACAACTGTTAGTGTTTACATTAGCTATGTAGCAACAGCAAAAACTTAGCTTCTTTAAGAAGAAATTATAAAAACATATGCAGCAGAATCAGAGATATTGCCTTCTTTATTCTACACATTCTTCTTCCTTGTTCTTCCACGCCGCCTACATTACCAATAACGTGATTTGACCATCAACAGTTTGGTCGGAAATTTGTTGTGTTCTGCAAGCAGCAGCTTCAGACTCAAGTAACTAATTCAAATTACATCACTTGAGACAATTTGTCAGTTTTTTTTGCGCAGCTCGCTCTAGAGCCACAAAAAAACTTTATAAAACTTGTGTTCACAACCCAAAGTTCTCCCTAAGACCTGTAAACAGACTTTGATGTGTAAAATCAGTGGAGTACCTCGTTAATGAAAGCTGCATGCATTTGATTGATTTACCAGTGTTTTCATATGTGGAAAAACTTTAATAAGAACTTTTATCATGAGCACATGCCCTGCAGCAAACACTTGGGAACAATCACTGCAATTAAAAATTCCATTATGGTGGAGAAAAAAATAGTTTCTGCAATCTAATGGGAATTTAATTAATTACACTTTTTTATTACAACAGGGACAAGATAAGTGTTGAAATATGCATGATTTTCAAAAGAAAATGCTGCATCATTCCTCCATGTTTCATAAAAACAGAGCCAGTAGTCTTCTAATTAATACACAGGTAGAAACAGATCCATTGGTCCCCACTGCTCTGTCAGAGTTGGGGGAAATTAACACATTCAGTGTTTGTAATTGGTTAGGCATGGTCTTGTTTGCAAGTGTTTTTCACTGTATTTGCATATTAAGATCTCTGTTTGGACAACATTGTGTAATTGTTTGTCTGTCTCCATTTATAAGCCTTCCCAAAGGCTAATAGAGACAATATGCTTTCAGTTTACCATTCAAATGTCAGTCAGTCTGTCTTTCAGTGGATCAGAGAGACAACTGTGACAATGTTTCTCCTGCTCTGCTTTCATCCTGAGATGTGGCACCTGGAGCATTACACTGCCCTCGTTTAGCCCATCTACCCCTCCAAGCCCCCTCCCTACTCCTTCAGTCCTCTCCTATCACCTCAATCTTGTATCCAAACGTCTTGCTATCCCTTTCCTCTCTTTTCCTTTCTTCAAATTCTCCCCATCTGCTTCCCTTTCTTCCCCTGCCTCTCTCTTCCGCCGGGTTGTCTGGGTCCCTTACATTGCTGTCTTCCGTCTGACAGCCTCAGAATGGAAACAAAAGGGAAGGCAGAAGATGGAGGGGGAGAGATAAAACAGCAAAAAGCCAAGCGAAGCCATACTTCCAGACTCACTGCTTTTTTCCCCCCCGACTCTTCCTTACTTTGCTGTCCTCTCTTTTGCTTAATGTTTGAAAGAGCTTTTATTCCACAAATTCTCTGCACTCTCATGAATAACGCATGATCATCAGTGTTGAAACTCTCTCTCTTTTTGCTTTATCCCCACCCTGCTCTAAAACACAACACTCACACACACACACACATACACGCTCTTACACACTCACACTCACTCAGAGATGCCCTGGTTCAAGTCATTTCCTCTGTGGATGGAGGATAACTGGATTTACTCAGTCTGTTGTGTTCTGTTGTTCTGATAGATCTGTTTATGGACAGAAAAAGGCAAAAACACAAGCAGCTAATAAACTGTATGTATGTGTATGTGTGTGTGCGTGTAACTCCTCGAGGACTTTAACATCACGCAGCAGCAGAACTCCTACTGATGATCATACTGCCCCTACAGTTCAGTAATAGTGGTAGTAGTTAATAGCATATCAACCACCTTGTGACAGTATAATGTTTAGTTAATGTGTTTATCAGATTATTCCATTATGGCCTTCTGTGTTGTGCAGAGAAGGCATAATGGTGTTATTTCTCATTTTTGTCACTGTGTGTGGTTACCATTTTTTTCTGTCTTTATGTGCACACAGTCATCCATGCACATAATATTACTCTGCTGAAAAAGCTATTTCCCTATCAAGTCTGATCGAGTTTCCAGTGAAGCCGCTAGTTCTGTTTAAAACTCAGATATGTCATTTTGCAGAAAATGTTTCAGCTTTTGAGAAGCAAATGTGCTACATGCCTTTGGAGCTGAAGGAATAAAGCACCCAGGAGGATGCTTGTAACCATAAAACACTGTCTGAAGCTAGAAGGGAACTATTTGGCAGTGGTGCTTGTACACTTTGTGAGTTATTTTCTCTAGTCAGAAGTGTTTTCCAGGCTAAAAAAAAAAGTGGAGTTTCTTGTTATTTAAGCAGATTGCAGATTGAAGATTGCATGGTAGTGTCCAACTGCACACACACACACACACACACACACACACACACACACACACTCACACTCTCTCATGGAAGCTACCTGTCTAGGCATTAAACCTTGGAAGCAGAAATAACATCTGGCTCAGGCAGACTTTATGTTTAGATTAAGCTTTTAGCAGGTGTGTATTTCTGTATATGTGTGTGTGTGGTAGATCCAGGTCTGCCTGTGGAAGTGAGTGTTGCACGGAAATAACCAAGTTGGCCAATTAACTGTGCGTGAAGTCATCAGCCCACACAGCCCCGTTGCAATTTTAATGCCCCCACAGCTTCAAAATAAACACGCACATGCACCCACATACCCCTCTCCAAACTAAACAAACCATTAAAGTTAACTATCCTTCCCCAGGGTGTCGTCTTGTCGGGAGGTGCTGAAACATAACATATTTCATGTTTTTGACTTAAGCTGGCAGTCAGCTGCCAGCTTTACTGTAAGCCGCACCGTTCCAGTCTGAGATCATGGATGAGTCGTCAAGGCAGGGAGACACAAAGACAGACGGGCCCACGCTGCTGGAGATTTCCTCTTTTAGAATTCAAACTGGGAGGGTGGTGTCAGAAAAGCTGACGAAGCATCATACTTAGCATCGTTTATTGTAATTAGAGGGGTGGACAACCAGTTATCACAGCTCCATTTCTTTTATTTGTGTGACATGGCTCGACGGATGCTCAAAAAATGACCTGTCCTATTCAGGGATGATGTTTGCGTTGGCGGATATGTGGTGTGTGCCAGGTGGGGACAGTACTAGTTGAATTCAGATTGATTACTATTTGTCCTCTGAGCACCTGCTTAAACACACACACACACACACACACACACACACACACACACACACACACACACACACACACTTATACTGTGGTGGATGAATTCCCAGTCCCATGTTTGAGCTGCATTACAAATGCATACGTAGTGTTTAGAGTGGCACAGAGCTCTTTTCATATGGAGATGTGATGTGATGAGTCCAGGCTTCGACCTGCCACTGCCTATCTGGTACAACATTACACCCACAGCTGCCCCCTCTGTCTCTAATACATCTCTTATCCCTCCTCTCTTCCTCCTCTGTTTGGCTCTTCCTCTCTGTGTCTGCTCCACATATTATAATAAGCCTTAACAATACGCACGGCAGAGGAACTTCTATTAATAGTGATGACAGTGATGCTGTCCCAGTTGTTTGCCTTTGTTGGTAGCCTAGATACTAAATTAATGATTCTAAATTCAGGGACTGTGAAAAGGCCCCGGTGCTAAAGGACTGAAATGGAAAAGCATGTTACAGAGAAAACGAGAAGAAAAGAGCTTCTAGATAGCGGGGGCAACCCGCATCTTTCTGGTCTGCCAGGAGATAAATATGATGGAGATGAATGTCAGTGAGGCTCATTGTTTGGCTGCCATGTGAGGTGTAGGCGACTCATCATGTATGTCAGTGTGTCGCCTGTGTGTGTGTGTGTGTGTAAGTATGTGTGTTTGTGCGCGCTAATTATATGCACGCTCTGAGCTCCAGTCTGATTGTCAGTCTGATGTGTGCTCACCTTTGTCTGTGTGAGGAAGGGGAGGAGGAGCACAGAAGGAGAGCAGTGGGAGCATGAGAGAGACAAAGATTTGGAAGAAGTTTAAGAGGAAGCAGGAGACTCTGATCAAGCCTTTGTCAGAGATTTGTGTGTCTGTGTGTGTGTGTGTGTGTTAGAGACAGAACGAGGGGAACGTGAAGCCCTGCCATAACAATATATCCGTTGCTTAGCAGGTGCAGTCTGACCTGCCACATTCTACCCCCCCCCGCATCTCTCTGTTTTCTATTCCATCTCTCCTCTCCACCAAACAAAGGCAGGGAAGTCTGTTTCTACTGATGTCAGGCTGAACAAAGACACAGGATGAAACGTGTGTGCACTACTTTAAACACATTTCGGTTTTACTTTTATGACTCCACCACCACCGACTATCATTAATGCCACTTATATTTATCTCTATAAATTCTCATATAGGGCAATGTCTGAAGTTCAAAGTACATGTGCATAATTTTATATTATAACTGAACCAGATGGCGTATTGTTTTAACAATGTGAGTAAATGTTGGCCTTTTGGTCTCTATTTCTAATATTTGCAACAGCAGCATCTAAAATGAACACACACGCAGACAGTCGATACATATATCATATACTTCCACTCCCACCCCTCCCCACACACACACACCCGCACAAACGAGAACACACACAAACTTAAGCTCAAAGATCAGCCATTGATCTTCTCTTTCTCCCCTGCATGGGCAATTATCTCCCTAATTATTCAGAATCCATCTTCAGCCCAGTGTAGGCCATCAACCAGGACACTAGCAGAGTCTGTGTGTATGTGTGTGTGTGTGTGTGTATTTTCTGTGTTTGTGTTGTAGGTGTGTGAGGATGTGTCACAGGGTGGGACAGAAACTGTTTCCCTAATTGCTTAAAAAAGACAGTGAGCCTGCTCTGGCTGACATTTGCTTGCACCCTGCAAACAGCAGCCTGTAGTGTAAATCAGGCACCAGTGTGTGGATAGGCCTCTCTGCTAGACATGAATACACACCCCCACACACACACAAACACAGGGCCACCACACGGACAATATGTCAAGCCTGTCATATTTAGGGAGCCATTAAGGAAGAGTCAGCACCTCGTCTCTTATTAATGATGTCACTGTGGACAGTATGTCGTACTACTGATGTCACAGTGAGGGGTGAGTTACAGCAGCGGGCGTTCATCAGCCTGTGAGAGTGTTTTTGTATGTGTGTGTGTTTTGAGTGGATAGGAGAAGGGTGGAGCAGTGCTTCATTTCTATCACAGTCCGACCTTGATGCCTGGGAATGAACGATGGGGGAGGGGAGGAGAGCGGAGGGATGAGGTGGAGGGGGAGGAGGAGGGACAGAGAGGTGTAACATCTCTTTGTCATCACTCCTCTCCTGTGGTTTTCCACTCAGCCCTGACGCTCCGCTCTGTTGTGCTTATAGTAGCACAACCTCATTTTGTGTGCATGTGTCTGAGCCACTGTCCTTTCTCAGTGCAGAGTGTGTTTAAACAGGCTCAGACAGCAGAACAACACCAACATTCCTCTGGTCTTACACCTTGCAGTCGCATAGAGGGAGGGAAATACAGAGTAATAGAAAAGTGTGAGAGAGGAGAGTAAATATAAAAGCGTCTAATTAGAGTCTGCAAATATTCGCACTCTATGTAATGTTTTTTGCCCGACAAAAGTGTTATTTATTAGATATTCTGGACTCTAAAAGCTGATGTCAGAGCTTTACGTGAGGCTGTTGTCAGTTCAGAGGAGTTTACAGAGGAGAGAGGTCAGGTTACCATGTATGTGTGTGTGTGAGTGGGTGAGGGTATGTGCACATAGGTGCTGACTGCACTGTTCCACGGCACACCAAGGTTGGATAAGTGTGAACAAACACAATTTACAGTGATTTATGCCTTTACTCCTGAGGACAAGGTTACAGACAGGGCTCCCTTTTTGTGGCTTTGTACAAGCCGGACAATAGATGTGTAAATAATTTTTCTCCCTCTTTCTTTTCTCTCCATGCCCACTCACATAGCCTCTCCTTTTTATTTTGTCACTCTCATAAAAATTCAATATCCCTCCTTTTGGAGTAAAAAAATTCTGGTGCTGTGTGTGACAGAGAGAAGTGATGCTCTTCCTACTGTGAGTTCAGTGATTGCTTCTGAGTCTAACTGGGGCCCAGAACCCCTGCTGGCAGTAGTATTAGCATCATGTGTAGCATGTGTGTGTGAGCGTGTGTGTCCTGCAGCCTCCTGCTAATGATGTTTTTGACCTGCTCTTTGTCTTGAAACAAAGGAGTGCTTGTGGCCATGCTCTTCTTGGTCACAGACATTATGCACACTTATTGAAGGGACAGCTCTGAGTGTGAGAGTGTGTAATATATTTGTATCTGTCTTTGACAGCTGCGTCCACGTTGAGGACACTTCATTGAGATGCATTGAAATATTGAAATTATTTGGGATGTGTGTGTCTGAAGCAGCTCTTCAAACAGCCCCCGCCCCTCTCAAATCACCTCTACTTCACTGCGTGTGTGTCTTTGTGAGAGAGATGTGTGTGTGTGTGTGTATTAATGCATGAAACTAGGATGGGATGTAATTTCCATAAATGATGACTTGAGAGTGCAGACACATTTTGAGGTAGTTATCTCTGTTGGTCAGTGTTGCCTTTACACACACACACACACACACACACACACACACACACCTAACAGTGGACTGTTGGACTGAACCTAAACTAACCAATATTTTCTAGTAACTTCAAAAAAAAAAAAAAAAAAGTGCAAGGCTGCCATTGTTATTTTCTTAAACTAACTAAAAATTGTCAAGAGGAGAACTGTGTGTGGTGAACACAGACTAGGACATGAACACACATAAAGGTTTCTTAATGTCGTTCAAAAATGAATATTGCCCTTAACATTAAACATCTTTCTTTGACAAATATTCTAAAAATAATCATGTAGTATTGCACTCTATTCACACTAGAGTAGCCAAAAGGCACGACTATTTAACATCCTGAGGCATTTATTTTGAGACTTCAGAGCTGTAGTTCTTAGGGCATTTGAGTCTTTGGGTGTTGGACTCCAAAATTCAGAGAGCCAAATAAAAATCAAACAATGTCCTTCAAAACACCCTAAACTAGTAAGAAACTTTACCAATATTTGGTAGAACCTTTGGGTTTTTACTTTAGATATTGGCTTTCAAAAAGTGCAACACCTGAGGATTGAATCAAGATTTTAAAACTTCAGAATGGTCCTCTAACACCCTGAGCTATTGGACCAGACACACTTAATCTTAATTTCTTTGAGTTTTTGACTCTTTCCTATGGACACTGAATTCAAAATTTAGTGAGCATCACACTGTTTGTACACTTGACCTCAAAACGTCTCAATAGTCCTCTGACTCCTTGAGCCATTTGTTCAGGACCATTTGAGCAGTGTTTCTTTGACCTTTTGTTCCATCGTTTGGAGGTCAGACTTCAACATTCACTGGGTTGACTAAAGCTCGAACCCACACCCTTAAAATTTCAAAACTGTTCTGTAACACCCAGATACTTAATAGCTGTATTACTCGCTTTAGTCTTTATGTACTAGAGTTCAAAATTCATTGAGCCACAGAACTTCCAAGCACTCCTTGAACACGTTGAGCTATTTAGTCTTTTTCTTAGAGCTTTTGACTCTTTCCTTTGGGTACTATCCAAAGGAAAAGTTAGGACCACTTTTGGCAGGTTGGCAAGTTTTGAGGTTGTGGATTTGATCCTCAGGCAACTTGTTGTACTTTGGAGTCCTGCACCAAGAGGAAAGACTGAAAGGCTATAGGACATAGAGCAAGTTTTTCTGGTCTGCTAGCCCAGGGAATCAGAAGACTGTTTGGTATCTTGAGGGTTGTAGCTGAAGTTCAATACCCAAAGTAAATATTGAAATGCTTTAGGAAATAAGGGTCAATTGTCTGACCAACTATCATGGTATTAGAGGACTGTGTGGAAGATTTGAGGGTGTGAGTTCGATCCTTATAAGGCTCAGTGAATTCTGAAGTCCAAAATCCAAGTGAAAAATGAAAAGCATTCAGAGAGAAGCTTCCAGTGTGAAGGGGCATGAAGGATTTGTTTGCAACTGTAAGGCACCAGTGGTGCAGCATTTGGTTAAAATCCTGCCTGTTGTCAGTACCTGGAGCATCAAAACCAGCCCCCCTTGTACTGTGCCTCCACACTACTGCTGCCCCAGTGCAGGCCTGCTGGTGAGTGTGTAACGGTGGGGAGGTCCGCTATTGGATAGCTGTACAAGCTCACCACACACATAGACACACACAAAAAGACCTCCATGGAGGTGGGTATATGTGCTTCAATTATCACCAAAGTCACAGGGTGCTAAGCTCACGCAAACACACTTCCAGTCTCATTCACATATTCAGTGAGTGAGCAGCCACAGACACACAAGCCTCATTACACACATGCATTTGCAATCATATGCGCACATTCACCAAACAGCTGAAAGTAAAGTAAATACAGCTATATGCAAAGTCAGATATGACTTGCTTATCAGGCGTCAGGCAGTCCAGAGACTCTCCAATCTGTCAAGGTGAAACAATATAAATAATATCAAACTCAACATTAATGTTTCTATAAACTCTTTGGTTTAATGCAGGTAAGTATTGTAATGTACTGTAAAGTAAACACTAACCTTAGCTTGAGAGTTTGATGAAATAAAAAAAAAAAGTTTGGGGAATTTTGGCCTGTGATGGACTGGAAATCTGTACAGGGTGTACCCTGCCTCTTGCCCAGTGTCAGCTGGGATAGACTCCAGCCCCCCCACAACCCTTAAGGTTAAGGTTTTAGAATGGATGGATGGATAGATGGATGGATGGATGGATGGATGGATGCTTCAGGAACTTAGTGCTTGAATGATGAAATTGAGGGGATCAAACAGTCATCAACCAGGAAGAATGTTCCACATGTACATGAGCCAAAGTTGAATACAAATCAATCTTTAATCAGTCGCCACAGTCAAACTTCATTGTAACAGTATATGGTGAGTGAGCCTGTGACTATAAGTCGACTTGCAGCATCTGGTACAAATGCTGTCTGTTTTGGGAACCTGGAGCGTTAAAACTTATCTTCTTGGGCGTTAATGGGTGCTAATATACACTTTACACTACATTTAGTTAGGAACAACGTATTTTGATGGTTTTCTAAATAGTCGTGCCTTTTGGCTACTCTAGTGTGAATAGAGTGCAATACTACATGATTATTTTTAGAATATTTGTTAAAGAAAGATGTAGAGTCTGTCTTCACAGGCTGTTGCCCCAAAGGTGTGTGCTGTCTGTACTGCTCAAACCAAGCCCATTTATGCCATTCACCCAGCGTTGAAACAGGTAAAAAATACTGTAGGTGGCCTCACAAATGTGCAAGACTGGCTGTTAGTTTCATGCAATCGGGTGTTAATGATGACTTGGCATCATCCCTGGTTATTATTTTGCAATATTTTAGTTTTAGCCCCCGGTCCAAAACACTTATTTAAACTGAATGATAAATAGTAGAATCTACACCTCAACTGAACTCAAATGTATTCACAGTTTGAACAGCTTGTCTGCTTTAACAGGCTGGAGAGTAGCTTGATTATTTAGCTGTACACTATACTTGTGTCCTATAGTGTATAAATGTCACCATTCAAGACTGCCAGACTTGAGAAGATTATTAAAGTCATCTTGGTGTTTGGCTTACCTTGACTCACAGTTGTGTTGTGAGCGGAAAGGCATTTCACCCTTTCATTCACCCTTTTGTTTCGGTCCGTATTCATTTTGAAATAAAGTCAATAGATCCCTTGCAGTTTCTTTGATCTTCATTATGAGATGAATTTATGCTTCAAAAATACTGTAGATGACGCAGAGTTTTGGCTGGTGGCGCTGGGTGCTGGTTTGGTGCTACTTGGTGCAGGAGGTTCTAAAGCCCAGATAATATAATCCCCTTCAAACATACACACAATCCCTGCACACTGCTGCCTTGACTAGTGGGTAGTGAGGGTTATCTTCAGTCCCAGATGGGCGACTAGCCGCCAGACCCTAAACTAACTATGTACTCTATGTATGTGTGTGTGTGTGTATGAATGTGTGTATAGTCAAGACTTCCTTTCCCGCCATCTCTCTCTCTCTGTATCTGCTGCGGTTGACAGAGGACATGAGATGTGTTGCTGATCGCTGGACTTCAGCAACTGTGCAGAAATCTGTGTGTGTCTATATGTGTAGTCAGGGATAGCTATGGGAAAGGATTAGGACAGCTTTAGACAGGCTTTGTTTAATAAGCAGCACAGCGGCTGCTCCGGATGGGAAACCACCCAACTCCAAAAACACACATACACATGCACACACACTTAACAAAACACCATAAACACATAGGAAAGATACCAATAGGCAAAAAAAGCTTGGACCCTTTTTGTTATGGTGGAAGCTGGGCTAAGTGCGCTGCATTTGTGTGTGTATGTGTGTGTGAGGTTCTGTTCCAGGGATTGGGGTCCCTGGCTGTGGTAATTGGGACCGATGGAGCTGAAAGCGAGGGATGAACCATGGGATAAAGGATGGATAAAGGAAAGGATGGAACTGTGCACATTGCCCAAGGAGCTCTGCACTGATTGGCGCAGAGTGACCAAATATGTGCGTGTGCATGCTTGGGTGTGTGTGTGTGTGTGTGTGTCCATGTGTGCATACATGTGTGTATGTATCCCTGCAGATGTGAACAGCTTAGTGATTTTCTCAGCGGACCAATTAGATGAAGGGAGTTTTGTCCCCAGGTGTGAAAGCCTACTTCTGGTAATAGGAGCTTGATTAGTGGGTGTATTAACTGTGTTTTAGCCAACATGAAAATGTGTGTGTGGGTGTGTATGAGAGGGAAAGATTAAACTTGGATGCCAGCGATTTGTACATACTTGTGTGGGTATATCTGTATGTCTGAGTCAAGTCAGTGAAGTGATGCTAATTCATCGAAGGCAGCGGTGAATGCCATCCCTCTGCTTAATACATGCAAATAGATCTCCTACTGTGTTCACCAAAACAGAGATTTTAACATCAGAACATTGTTTCTCAACTACGTCAGCGGGATCACACAGGAAGAGATTTGGAGCTAAAGACAGAGAGCTACTTAAACTAATGTATTTCTGCAGCTGCTGCGCTGTTATCCCACAAAGGCGTCATGTTAGAACCAACAGCTCCAGTAATGGAGAGAGATGATAAAACTGTGATGGGGGCAAGTCGGAAAGAGGGAAGGAGGAGAAGAGAGTGAAAAGAGATGGAGAGGGCAAGAGGAGAGAGGTGAGGCCTGCTTCTGAGCACCACTCCTGGGAGCCTAAATGCTTCCTCATCAGCAAACAGTGAATAATTCATCTAGTTACCATAGAGAGCACACTCACTCGCACACATATGCATGCATAAACACACACACACACACACACACAGCAAAAATCATATTCATGTCACAGACAGGCCATTTTTACAACAGACAGACACCCGGTCCAGTGTGGAGCTTTTATTATTCACTAGCTTATGAACTCTGTGGGACCCTTCACTCTTTGACTGTCTGCATGTGTGTACATGTGTGTATTGTGTGTGTGTGTGTGTGTGTGTGTGTGTGTGTATTTATGGCATGTAGGAGTTTCATTTTTCTGCATCTGTAAGGGTGAAAAGGAGGACAGAGACGAGAGGCACGCAACATTCCCCTATCTGTAACCCTGAGGCATGCACATACACACACACACACACACACACTCCTGCATGCACGGACACACACACGTACACATGGAAATGACTCAAACAGATGATTTTTGACTGCTCTGGTTTTATCCCAGAAACAAATATACAGCTCCATTTCTCAGGACCTCCTGTGTATATTACAGCGACTGAACTATCGATCCAGGGTTACACAAGTTACACAAACACACATTTATATACATATACACACACACACACACACACACATCCCTGGCACACACACTTAAACAGCAGAGAGGTGGTGCAAGGCGCGAGAGGCCTTCATTCTGGCTCAAACTCGTGTCCTTAATTCATATTTGTCATGTATAATAACTGGCTGTCTTAGCAGAATACTGCTGCGTGCTGCAGAATAAAGAACAATATTTTATTTCATTTCCATAACTCCAGCCTGTGAATTATTATTATGCTAATGTTGTCGGGGAGCCACCACCACAGTGCTAAGGTGCTAGCCTCGCTTTTATGAACTGAAAGAAAAACACAGTGAAACACAATAAGCCAGAATAATCAATGGTAAACTGTTTACAAAAGCGGCTCGCATTGCCTTTTGGTCTCATTATTTGATTACAGCAGTATTTCACATTTAAAACGAAACCAAATATGAAGCAGAGGCCTGTGACATGGTAACGAGGTACAAGAGGAGGAAATGGGTTTTGTCTCTGGTTAATTTCAACCATGCCTGTGTCTATGTGTCCATGTGTGTGAGTGTGTTGTATGAAATGACTGATACGTCTGACTGTAACCTCTGCCCCAGAATGCTGTGGACACCTGTCTTCCCACGCAAGATCCTCCAGGACCCTCCTGTTCAATGCAGGCCTGATTTATTAGACCCCAAGGGCTCCCTCTCTTTTGCTTCTTGTTCACCCACTTTCTCTCACTCACTTCTGAAAAAACACACACACACACACATGGAGAGAGACAACCATCATCAATCCTGAAGGAATTATAGAGAGAAAGAGAGGTCTCAGTCACTTTTTCCCCACCCAGGAAGCCCTGCAGCGGTTCTGTCACAGAACCCCGAGGGGAGGACATCAACAAAGGAAAAACCTTTCACACTTTTTATTGTCTCACCACAGAGAGCTCATATCTCTTTTCTCACTCTCTCACTTTTTTGTTACTTCTCCTCATGTTCCCCCATCTGTCTCTCCTCAGCTCTGTACATCTCTTTCCATATCTATATTTTATAAAGTTTGACGTTTTGACACTGCCCTTTGAGTGTGCCAGCTTGTCAAAAATACAGAGAGGGCAAGGACAGAAAAAAAGGAGAGAGACTGCAGAGCAGGAGAGAGACGCTGTGAGTTGGAGGGTGAGAGAGATGGACAGCTGTCTCGGATCCAAACAGCAGTCAGAGGATGTCAAAGGCAGAAGTCTCATCACTACAGAAAAACCATCTAAATTTAAGATGTTAAAGATGAGCATATGGTACTTCACTCCAGGCATCGCATGACAAGTAAACATCAGACAATCCAAAGACGTCATGCTGATGTTGGTCATGTAAGTTTGTCGCATTTATTTCTCTTTGAAGTTTTGTCATACTCACATGTTTTCAGGTGCTCAGATTTCAAGAAAATCGCCTGATGAATGGGTTTCCAGATTGTCATGTGTGCTCACATAATACACACAAATTCTTGCAAGGCCACAGGTGAACACGTGTGATTTACTGCACATGGTCCCTGCTGAAATTTATGTGTTTACTTTATGTGCAGTTTCTTCCAATCTGAAGATGGTTCACAGGAGCCGGACCTTCAGAGACGTTCTTACTGTCCTGCAGAATATCTATCACACATATGCTGGACTTTGGCATTACCATTTCGCTGCTTGAAAGTTTCTACACATGGGATTATTTATAGTATTTCAGTAAAAATGAATAATTTATTCAGGGATGCAGAGGAAAGTAAACTGTGCTGATAGAAGTTACAGGAAACAGCTTTTTTAAAAAGTGAAAAATAAAACTTATTTTGTGGTGAGAATATAACAATTAATATGCCTGAGCAGTGCTGTAAGTAATAACTCACCACATGTTGTTAATGCACAGATCACATCTTCTCTATTTAACACATGTAGAAATAGAAAAAGACACTATGGTTTGGAAAGCAACCAGCTAACATTTTGGAGGTGTTTACGGACCTTTAACACCTAGCTTAATGTTAGCCACAGCAACTGAATGCAACATAAAAGAAGTCCCGTCCTGGTAGTGAAACAGCAGGGGTTACACATCCTCTAACTTTGAACAAAAGCAGGTGATTTCTGAATGTAGGTTTATAGCTAACTCGTGCTACACCAGTCTACTGAGTACATACTATCATCTACATCTACTAAGTATCATCAAGCTGTCAAAGTGGAGTGTTACTGGGATTAATAACTGTAATATAATTATTCCCTCACATAAGCTTCTTGTTACTTAGAGAAAGTACACTGTACTTTCTACATTCAGTATTTTCTGACACCTATTTTCCCTGTTTTCTGTTTCTTGTTAATAGTTTTTATTGTCTGCCAGAGAAGATGATGTGATTTTTTTTTTAAATACCCAAAGAGTTAAACACAAAAGTCTTAAAACAGCCCCACCTACTGTAAATCAGACAACTGGGACTCCTCATCATAGCTCAAACAGCTGCTTTTTTTCCCTAACGGTGATATAATGCATGACTGTTTTGGCAGTGATGCGGTTTTTTCATGAGAAAATACTAACAATAGCAATTGTGGTTTTGAACCACTGGATTTGAGTCTCCATGATTCACTCTGTAAGACAATCTAGTCTTTTCATTTCATCCTATTTCAGCTGCGGTGTCAGATTTTAAGAAGAACAAAAGGTTTCAGATGGATAATTGTGGATTTTTGTCTCAGTACCAGACAGTGTGATGATAAAAGTAGAAAAATCTGGAAGTCCTAAATGTAAAAGAGCAGCTTATTAATCTTTTCTAAGTTTAGTAAATCTTGCAGTCTTCAGCTTGTAACTTTGCAAAAAGAAAAGTATTCATGTTTTCATAAATCATGTAAAATATCAGTGCTGTCCTAGGAGAATAAAATACTGTAAAAACTAAAAATTAAATAGAATTCCCTTGATGTTATTTCCAGCCATGCATTCGAGTGTGTGCCTTTGTATTAGTGTGTGCACACCAAATGCAAAATTATACAAAGCCGAACACACAAGACACACAGACAGACTTGCTGATCACATATACACCCACATACCAACCAGATGAGACAGAAGCCCAAGGAGTAGTTACACACAGCATATTACACACACATTTAAACACACACACATTCAGAAGGACCAGGGCAGGGGTTAAAACAAATGGCTAGGAGCGACCTTCTTCTGAGATAACTGTTTCCCTGTGGACTTCCTGCCCTTTTGCAGCCAGCAGAATTTCGCTGAGAGAAGACGCTCGCAGCGTCATTATTTTCATTTTCCATGCAGGAGACGGGGCACTTTAGGAAGTAAATGGCTCAACACAGCTGGTATCTTCTGGTCTGAGTTGGGGGTAGGCTAATCAATACCATTGAGGAAGATCAATCCTGCTGTGTTTGTCTCAGTGGTTTTCACACTGTGTTTATGTGTGTGCGTGTGTGCCATTTCTCAGGTGGTCATGTGGTGTTTAGCTGTTATGAGACCTAATGGGAGACCTCCTGTTAGGAGCTACACACTGCCCAAACACCAGGTTTGAAACACAATCTGATTGGCTGCTGGAGACTGGAGGACATATATTTGTGCGTTTTTGTCCTTGTGCGTTGTGTGTATATTTGTGTGTGAGTGGGGGAATGTGTCACACATTTGTGCATAGACACACATTTGTGCGTGTATGTCTCTGTGAGTGTGCATGTTTAAGAGTTGTACGCAGGTGCAATGCCTGAAGGTTGGTGGGGTGAGAGGTGGGGTGTTTGTGCCTGAGTGTGTGTGTGTATGTCTGGGTGTGTGAGGGGATGACAGGGTGTATCAAGAGGATTCTTTTCCCAAAATCCCAGCACAAGAAATAAGGTCAAATTCAAAATATTGTGTTAGAGGGGGAAAAAAAAAACAGAAACAGAAAGAGAGCTTGAAGGTATTTTTATGTAAATTATGATCATTCACTGAATTAGAAATGTTGAATGTTGACTGGGAATTTCAATAAAATTCTCTCAGCAGCCCAAAGGTTATACTGCAGGTTTTGATTATATGATAAATAGGGATGTACGTGTGTAGATAGTGATGTTGCATAAAGAGTCTTTGCATTGTCTTTAGGGATGGGTGTGTCCCTCCTGGTAGCTACACTCCTCAGGAAAAATATTATGTTGAATACTGAGGAAGGTTATCAGATTTGCATTTTATTTGTGTTTGTTCTTATGGATCTAACACTTTAAAGTCTACATGCTCTGAAAGTGCAATGTTTCTGACTATGAAACCACATCTTTTAAAAGAAATTCTCAGAGTGTGGATCCCACTCTTGTTAAACCTGCATACCCATGTTTAGAGGAACATTTGACAGGCTGTTGTTTTTTCTGGGCGTGACTCCTTTTGCTGTTTTGTATTTTAGCTGTTATGATTCTGTGATGAATTGTGCTTAAAATCTGCCCAGCAAATGAATGAAAGCACAGGCAAGGAGAATAACGTGACACTAAATGTGTGAGTGAGACAGAGACAAAGAGACGGAGAGTAGAAGAGACACCTGCGAGGCCCTTTACCTCCCCTGCTCCGTTATTCCGTTTAGCCCTCTGGTGATTGGGCGTGTGTGTGGGTGTGAATACGAGCTTGTAAAATAAAGGGAGTGCACACATGCGCACGCACACACACACACACACACTCTGCAGCTCCACAGACAACCCGCACAAACACGTGCAGACACAATGGTGTCTGAATATTTCTCAACACTCAGGCCTTGAGGAGAGCAGGATAAATCATGTGTGCAAATATTTGGTTCACAGCCCAAGGTTCCATCTGAATAAGTCATCAGTTGGAAGTGTACGTGTGACGTGTGAACATGTATGTGTCTGTTTTTGCTTTGTGTCTTTCTTTGATTTGCGCAGATACATGAATTGCAGACCCAAGCTTGTGTTTTTCCATGAGCTTATCGTAAAACAAAAAAAAAAAACAACAACAAAAAAATAGATTCTCCTAAAATTTGAATGAAACCTGAGGGAGATGAAAAGAGAGGGAGTGTATGCTGTTAGAGTCAGCTTATGTAATTTCTGCTGAGTAAATGATAACAAGAATAAGTATGTGATATGAAACTGTGAAAGAATAATCAGAAATATACACATTTTATTTTAAAAAAACCACACACATAAACTATAACTTCCCTTAGCTTCTTCGCTAACCCCAGCTGCTAAGCTTTCATTTGGCTCATTCTATTTCTTGATATAACATGCTTTACAAATCTGTCTCAATTAATTAGACCTACTTATCATCATGTTGCACCGATGCTTCTTGCTGATAAATGGTCAGTCATCAATGTTAATTTCTGTGGTCTTTTTAAAAACTGAGTTAAATGAGAAAATTAGACATGAAATTATCCCTGATGGATGATGTCTTTTGAACTTTGAGCATGGAGCCATGTGCTTCTTCCATTAAACTGGGCTGCTTTCATCTCTCGTGACATGTTCACCAAATGAGCAGTTTTAGTTCAGTACTGTGGTGGATAAACAAGATCTAAAATCAGATTGTATGACTTGGCACCCCAGAGATATGTGTATAGATCAGTCAGTCCTGTTTTTTTCTGTAATTCTGCTGCTAAACATAGTTTGTACTGTATGGCAGTTCATTTTTAATTATGCAAATATGAATTTTAAACATTCTGAGTTTCTTTTTTTAATCTCAAGAGACAACACTGACCTATATTATACAACCACCCTCATTTTCACATTTTTTTTTTTTTTCAAGCTCTCTAGCTCTAACAGCCACGCTGTTGTTAAATGGGTTTTGGACACAGCACCCCACCCCTAACCCGGCCTGGGTGGGCCTGTCTGCAGGGTGCCAAAGCAGGGGTGTCTCTGGCCAATGATGTGAATTGACATGCTGTTTAAAAATGGATCTGTCTAAATTATTCAGTCTGTTATTTTAGTGTCAGCATTCAGTCAGTGATGATGTCTGGTTGTCACGGAAACATAGTCCCATGATCCCGAGCCCACAGCTGAGCCCCCTTTTGGAGGAGGGGCGAGAAAGTGATGCTGTGTGCCAGTCTGATCATTTCAGCAGAAAATGAGGTGAAAATAAATACTGTCACTCTGTGTCAAAGTGTGTAAGAGAAAAATGTCTGAGAGAGAGGGAAAGAGAGTGTGTTTTTATGTGACCGCTAGCAGTAAGATATTATACAGGACCACAAGAAATGATATAAAATATTATGTAGTGAATACTGCTGGTCGGGTGTAGAGGAAATACAACACTTCTCTGAAACTGATGGATATATACAGGCAGTTCTTTGGCTCTGCCTTTCTTTCTCTCTCTAA
>BRZM01002721.1:0-12500 GCA_033238685.1 Lates japonicus | reverse complement strand
CTCTCTCTCTCCCTCCATCTGTATATATCTGCTCCTCCCACATGGGCTGCTGGAATGTGAGGCTCACCTGTGTTGGGCTTCTTCCTCACAGACAGGTATAGCATATGGCTCTGATGTGTGAGTGATTTATAGATGTCCATACTTTCTCTCTCTCCCTCTCCCTTTCTTTCTGTGTGTGTGTGTGTGTGTGTGTGTGAGAGAGAGCATGTTAAGGGGGTTTGTGTTTACCACTGGAGGATGTGGATGGCCCAGCAGGATGGATGCTGACCATCTGTAGTCACAAAATATCTGTGAAGCTTCAGTGTGTGAACATGCGTAGATACCAGAGCTGTCAACAAAGCAACCTGCCTGTTGGGAGAGTTGGGAGGAGAGACGGGGATAGAGAGAAAGAGGGATGTTTGTGTGTTACATGTGATCAAAGGAGATGCACAGAAAGCGGCGCGACAAACTCGGTAAACAATTATCACCAGTGCCGCCTTCATGATCAGATGTACGGGCTTGAAAAAAGCAGCATGATGCACGTTGGCAGGAATCACAAGGCTCCTGCTTGTTTAGTTCAATGTTCGAAGGCAAACTGACTGACAAAACAAGTTTCACTGCAGAGCGAGCTGGAGGCGAGAGTGGATCAGTTTTAATAGTGCGTCTTTGTCTCGCAGCTGCCAAACATTCACCCTGACCCAAACCAAACTGCAACCCCATGATCCTCATCTGCCCTATTACATCCTTCAGCTGTTTCCTTCTTACTGCTCTGTGTGGATGTGAGCGCAAGAGCATGTGTGCGTGTTTGTGTGTGTGTGTGTGTTTGCCCGGGGAAAACAGAGGCTTCGTTGTCACTGGCTGCGCTGTCTGATGCAGCTGTGTGCGCTTCAGATGTTTTTACACAAAGGATGAAATGATAGATGAGGGGAATGAACAGGGAGAGGCTAAAGACAAAGAGGATGAGGAGATAGATAGATAGATGTTTATTTCCGCTTTATTCACGCTTGGTTTGTTATACCATTTGTGGCAAATAGTTCACTTTGTAATTAGCAGTGTGTTTTTTGTCAATGGAATGATACCTTTTCAAGCTAAAACAGGAAAGTGTCCCTATGGACCACTGACACTTAGGATGACAGGTGTGTTGCTTCCTGTAGATATTCTATATATTGTCTGTCAGGTTTTGATTTGATCTTTGAAAAAGAAGCAAGAGCAACTAAAAAAAAAAAAGTTTTCATTTTTGCTTGTGCTTTAATGAACACACACACCAAATAGAGCCTTATTCTGTCTATATATATATAAATACAGCAGTAGAAGAAACATTCAGATCCTTCACTCAAATAAATGCAAAGCAATTTAAAAATACTCCTTTACAAGTCATAGTTTTTAATTAAAGCACAGGAGTATTATTATATATACACTTCTAGTGTCAAAACTAAAACTACTCATTAGGGTCCTTATCACTTTTGAGGTGTAGATATTACATTATTGGATAATTAATTTTGGTGTAAGCAGCATTTGTATGTTGTAGCTGGTTAATGTGAAACTATTTCATGTACTTTCTATATTGTTTAATCCACAACACTGCCATATTTTATAAGGTAATCACAGGGTTTGTGTGTAAAGTCATCCTCTGTAAAGTAACTAGTCATTATAGATCTCAAATAAATGTACTGGAGTAAGAATACTGCAGTATTCGCCTCTGAAATGGTGGAAGTATAAGAAGTCACTTTCCACCAATGTGTACCTAAAAAACAAGCAGCGGTAATAAGAGGAGCACGATAAGAAAGAAGAAAGAGAGGCAGAAATGTGTTTAGAGAACCACAACAGAAAGCACTACCATGATTATGTGCTCTGTTTACTCTCCTCCATTTCTATTTTAAACTGTAGAGTCATGATAATATTTTGGTTTTCTGTACCAGTCAATCAATTCACATCAACGGGCTGGTCTGGGAAAAAGGAGACTGGGGTTGAGAGCGTAAGAAGAGAAGGATCAATGTGATAATCTCCCTCTCTGGCCTGTGTTAAAGGAATCCTCTCTCCCACTGATCTGAGTTCTCTGATGACGCTACATTTCTCTTCAGCGTTTTAAAAGATAAACTGACCCTCCAGATAAGAGCTCTCGCTTTTCCCACTCTGACACTTTTTGCATGGAGGCACTGAAACCAACCTCGGCCTCTCTCCCTCTCTCTCTTTGTAACACTGAAGTGAATGTGCAGACAAAGGACGGTCTGATAAGGCCAACTCAGGTAAAACACAACATGAGTTTGGCCGGGGAGAGAAACAGCTATCAAACAGGCTATTATAGGATCGGGTTTCCACTTGCATTACGAGAGGCTGTGATACCTGGATTTTATCTTTTATGTTATCGTCTCACATCAGGAATATAAACCCCGCCACCCCACCTTTACCACCCATCTGAGTCAGAGATTGGATGTGTGGTATTTTTGTGTGTGTGCTGTGGTGACTGGCAATGACATGATGTAGAAGATAATATAGTAAACACTGTAGTGTGAAGTGGTGGAAAGTAACTAAGTACATTTACTCGAGTAATATACTTAAGTATAATTCCTAAGTACCTGTGCATTTCATGCTATTTTATACCTCTGCTCCACTACATTTCAAAATAAAATACTGTATTTTTTACTTAAGGATTTTAGTTACTGACTTTACCAACTAAGACTCTTCATACAAAATATGTGAGCGCCTGTTAAGTTATAATAAATTTGTTTCATGCAAAAATTCCTTTCTTATCAAAGTCATTTGAGTTTCTAATTGGCTCCTAAGGCCTTATTTCATCAACACGTGAAAAGAAGAAGAAGAAAAAAGAAGAAAACACCAGTGCAGTCAGAATATTCCAGACTGTTTTCAAATCAATGCAAATTACTTTGTTTCAAATATTTTCTGGAATTAAGTTTGAGTTTTCACAAATCTGGTGCGGCAATGCGCCTTACTTGTGTCAAGATCCTGTCAGTTCTTTGGACAAGTTCATTTGAATTAGAAAATACTGTCAGTGCACCAACAGGTTTTCAAGAAACGACTACAGTCAGAATTGGCTTCAGAAGATTGCACCTCAACCACCTGCAGCAGTAAAATGCTACTTATATGTAAATACATCAGTAATAATAAAGCAATATTATAATTTATGAATAATCTATATATAATAATCTATTACTTTTACTTACGTGAGATTTTGAATGTAGGTAATAGAGTATTTTAACACTGGTGTTTTTACATAAGTAAAGAACCTGTATATGTATTTCTCCCACCACTGTATGTGCATGTGTGTGTGAATGTGCGTATGTGTGAGACAGATAGTAAGAGACTGGTTGTGACATCTTGCTTTTCCTAAATGTAGCCTTAGCCACGTTTTTAACAATGCAAACTCTCAACATTGACACACTCATACATTGCACACACAGGTGTACTGTGGAGTTGCGAGAGCCATTTGTTGAATGACGGCCTGTTTGGAGTTGGGGTGGGGTGAGGGGGAGGTGCAGAGAGGTAGAAGTGGAGAAGGGTGGCAGAGGTGTGGAGGTGAAGACAAGCTAGACGTTCAGAAACAGACTGTCTTTGTGCCCGAGGCGAATGCACGTGTAACTAGGCAGAGCAGCTCTGCAGAGAGGTAGGTGTGTGTGTGTGTGTGTGTGTGTGGGGAGGGGGATGAGTTAGTCCGCCTCTCCCAGGTCTCAGCTGTGGTGTAATTGATTAAATGAATTAGTATGAAATGTCGAATTAAACTCCACGAATAGGGTCATATGTTATCTAGGTTTCTGTGTGTGGGTGTCTATGTGGGCGGATGTGTGATTAGAATGAAATATGAAATTAGTCATGATAAATAGCACCATATGCACACATGTAATTGAATTAACCACCCCGTGTTCAGAGTGTTAGCATAAATGAAATGTTCGCTGAGTGTGCTTCATCCTGCAGAGAGGTGCGCGGCAGGCTGACAGGTTGGTCAGAGAGGCTGTCTAACTGTCACCTGCTGCTTGTTTACTTCCCATCCAGGATGTACAGCTGGGTGGCAAATTAAAGTTCAGCAGCAGTAAGTGTCTCAACAGGGTGTTGGACCAGTAGGATCCCTCAAATGGCTTCAACTGAGCTCTACTAGGGGGATGGGACACCATTCTTCCAAAAGATATTCCCACATTTGGTGTTTGGTGGTGATGCTGGTGGTGAATGCTGTCTAACATGTTGGCCCAAAATGTAACACAGGTTTTTAACTGGGTCAAAGTCTGGTGCCTGTGAAGGCCATAACATATGATTCACATCATTTTGATATTTAACAGTGGTGGAAAAATAATTCTAGTCAACACTAGAGCAATAACAGGAAATGGATGGATGTGTGTGTGTGTGGGGGGGGGGGGGGGGGGGCACAAGATGTAACAAAGGACCCCACCGGCAACCACAAACCGGAGACACTGCGGTTCATGGTCAACAGCCTTACGAGACCAGGGAGCTCCAAAAAAGGGGCACATCCTCTACTTAAGTGGAAATATACAACAATGTGAAAATACTCCATCATCAGCAAAAGCCCTTGAGTATGAAAAGCAGAAGGACTTATTTTGCAGAATGTTTCTTTTGAATAGTGTAATATTGATAGATGAAATCTAAAACAGCTGACCCTATTTAATGAACTGATCATGTTTTGAAAGAAAACTAAACTATAGCTGTCAAATTAATGGAGTGAAGTGCAATAATTGCCTCTAAAATTTGGTGGGGTAGAGGCATAGAGTAGCATCAAATGGAAATACTCAAGTAAAGTAAAAGATCCTTAAAACTGTACTGATACTTAAGTAAATGTTAGTTACTTTCAGCCAGTGTTAATCAAACCTCCAGTAGCCCCTCATTCCTTGTACAGAGGCGTGTTTCTCCACCCATTTTTTTACATTTAATTTATCTGCTGTCTGTGTGTTTACTTCTCCCAGGCCTGTCCCAAGGGCACAAACTGCATGGTACACATACACACATGTACACTGCAACACAACATTTAGCAAGATTTCCTCAGTTATGGACTCACACGCAAGCAGACGTCCTCAGTGGTGAGATCAGAGGCTTCTGGCACAAACAGGAAGCTAATATAATCTAATATCAAAGCCTGTTTGAGTTGCTCACATCATCTCCTCTGGCCACATTTACTGTCAAATCCTTCATGAGCTGTACAGTGACTGTGTGCGTGTGTTTATTTTACTGACACAATCAGTAGGGAACGAGTGGCCGTGACCCAAACTTATGGCCGGCAGTGATGTGAGCGTACGTACCGTAGTTGAGTCATGTTAGAGTGAAACTACCCGGCTATGACACACAGCACATAAAATATCAGCCACAGAGAAGCTCTGTTTGCTGCAAAGCTATGAAGACACACACATACACTCACATATATACATACACATATGCACTTACACACGCACAACAAGTTAAGCCAGGGTGACACAATCTGGTAGAATGTAGTAGGCAGCAAACACCTTCCACCCACTTACTCTCTTGACAGAAAACAAACTGAGTATTAAAAGAACAAACATACTGTAGATAAGCACACTGAGTAAAAAATTATCTAGGACTGTGGAGGCTTCGGTGCTTGCTTTGAAACCTGTCCAACTCCATAGCCTTTACTTGAAAAAGGAAGGGAGTTTGGATCGGGCTCAACTTCTTTACAATAAAAAGTTTTTTAAATGCATTTCAACCACCTCCAGAGAGTGGCTGTGAAGTTATTCATTTATGAATTATAGCTGTAGGTGGAGGTGGTGGTGGAGGGGACAGTAGCGATAGCAAGGTTAGGGCTGTTTTGCATATATAGGCGTGTGTTCAGTGTCTGTCATTATTGCTGGGAGGTGTTGACACTGTCTGCTCACCTTGTACCTTCTGCAGTGTTGTTCTTTTTGACGGTACAGGTTTATGACTGTTCCGGTGTGAACTGTTTGGTGTCTGTGCGCATTGTTATGTCTGGATGGTTTTGTGTCACAGATGTGCTCCCTTCACACCCTGTTCTGCTCTGCTCCTGTTCTGTTACTTCGTACGTGTATTTTGCCAATAAAGTAAGCAGAGATAAAAACTTTTTTTTATCCTAAGAAACCCTCAGAGGCTGGTCGGTGAACAACTCCCTCCACCCGCAACATAATTATTTGGAATAAGTGTGATGTTTCATTCCCAGAGGGTTTCATCAGAAAACATAAAACAAGAAATCAAACATAGAGCTGGCTTCTTGGTAGTGAATGCCCACGATTTAATAACATTTCTCCCACAAAATATCCAGCTGCTTTGGTCAGTGGATCAGATACATCAAAGGCTCCAGGCAGCAGATTAATAATCAGCAGCAGAGAGGAAAGCAGGGAATCATCCAGCATTAAAAGTTATGAGGAGTATGAAGAGCTTCAAGTCAAGATAAACTCTTGAGATGAGGTTGATATTTTTGGTTTTAATATATTTATACTGCATTTTTCTGGCGTGATAATATAAAGCTCAGAAAAAGCATGCATGGCATCTTAAAAAATATATTTATATTTACATATTTACATATACACAAAAAAAACCCTTTAATAGTCAAATATAGACGATATTATTAATGTCGTTGTGGGCTACTGCAGGAGAGAAAATACGAGAGAAAAAGAGCACACAAAAAGAAATATGGTGATTTCCTGTAAGCTCTGGTTTGTCTTGATCAGCTTTCACCCTGCCATATAAAATACCTTGGCAGCACTGCATCGGAAACTCATTACTCTCGTCTTTGTACACTTTGATTTAGTGGCATCTCACCAACGTTTTACAACTCTTATCTCCTACCTGTTCATTATTTTCCTGCTCTCTCTCTCTCTCTCTCTCTCTCTCTCTCTCTCTCTCTCTCTCTCCTCTCTCTCTCTCTCTCTGCTATAAGGTCTTCAGGCGGGCCTTTCCGCCAAAGTATTAGTTGCTATTCTCTATTGATTTGTTGGTGCAGAGGAGGAGGAGAAGAAAGTGAAAGGGGGAGGAGTGGAGAGTAGAGATACCCCGGCCTGGTGGGAGAGAGAGAGAGAGAGAGAGAGAGAGAGAGAGAAGGAGAGAGGGAGGGATGTGATTGTGCGTGTTTGGGACGAGAGAGGAGAGGAGAGCAGGGAGTCATCGCAATCGAGGCGAAAGTCCGGGAGCGCACTTAAATCACGTGGGGGGGTGTGTGTGGACGCGTACACGGGAAGGAAAAAGTAAAAGTGTCGTCGGAGAGCGACTGACTTCTGGTCGTACTTTGTTTTCCTCCTCTCTTTGCCTTTCCAACCTCCCCCCACTGCTCCCCCCACCCTCCTCCTCTCGCCCTCCACCCCACCTCCTCCTCCCCCTCCTCCTCCTCCTCCGCCCGCCCTGCATTCCGCGGAGCAGCTGTGTTTTAATGCCCCTGCGCACCCGAGGAGCAGAGGAAGGAGAGAAGAGTGAGGCAGAAGAGGAAGGAGAAGGGAGAAGTGAGAAGGCCTGGACACCACCCCTCCTCGCCCCTTGGAGGTCTGTCCACTCTCCCCTCCTGGCCCTGCATGGACGGGGATGGGGAGAGCCGGATGCTGTTGCCGCGGGGCTGAGCGCCTCGCCTCCCCGTCTCTAGTGCGCCGCTTCCGGCCGCTGCTGCTGCTGATCATCGCTCTCTGCTGCGGTGCCCACATAGGTAACTAACCACCACACTTGAGTACCGCAACAACTACACGCGTCGTCCGGTCAAAATCGCGACTAATCTGTGATTTTACGCACTTTGTTATCCACTTTCGCACTAATTGCTGCGCGCTGCACCAGCCACAACCTCAGTTAACTACATCTCTTTTGAGTCTGTTGCATTTTACAGTCGCCAGAGGTACTTTATTAGTTATTTAGCGCGTGTAATCATTGTGTTGCCGATCCTTGTGTTAGGCCCAGTTGCTGCCTGACAATGGCTCTCTCTCCAGCGGCAGTGCAGCAGTCTGGGCACGGATCGAGTTTCTCCTCCTCTCTCCTGGGCCGTCATTCTCCTGTCTGCCCCTTAATGGCTCATGGAGGAGGGGAAGAGAAGGGAAGAGAGGGTGACTACCTCTGCTCATATCCATATATAACAGATTACAGCTTTATTCAGAGCATTATCAGAAAGAAACAAAAGCTGTCAGAGCGTAGATGTGATCACAAAAACTTTGAGTTGTACTGTGTGGTAAATCTGTCTTAACCTACTGTGGTAGTGCAGTTAATGTTCAGCTGCATGATGCAAATTAACAAAATAAATCATAAGAAATAGTGCCAAAGTGATTAAAGTCACACAGGGTAGCTGCTTTAAAGGGAGAAAGCATAAAGTTAATCCTTTACTGAACAGCAATGTCTTTGTATTTGTGGTTGTTTGTCCTCTGATAATCAACCAGAAGCAGAAACTCACACATCCCAGCCTGAGTCAAACGCTAGATAGAGGGAAAAAAGCAAAGAATTCAACAAAAGAAGAGTCTGTTTACTGAAAGCTGAAGGTTAACAAGGCACTTAATGACATTATAACATAATGTGACTCCTTGTCTGTGGCTTACACAGAAATCATGATTGACTAACTCCTTATTTACTTCATTGCTTGTTGGTTTTAAGTTTTGAAAAGACACAGATGCATTTCTGATTTAGTGCAACAAAAAAAAAACAAAAAAACAGTATAATGTCCTCTTTCCAGAATGCTTTTTTTGGTGGGGGGGCTCAAGTGTGTGTGTGCAGGGGGTTGGCTGTTGTGGCGGCTGTCTGTTGAGCAGTCACACCTCCGGTAATTAGTTTAACACGGCTCAGGCAGCGGGACAGAACCGCCTCTGCACGCAGACTGGTGGGAACACAGAGAGAGAGAGAGAGAGAGAGAGAGATACCCACTTCACATTAAAGACCCTCTTGGCACTTTTCTGGTGCACGTGCGTCACCTGGAAAGAATGTGTATTATTTAGTCTGTTTAGCCGAACAGAATGTTTTATTTGTCAAAGCTTGTACATTTCAGGGTATTTATGCATATTTCATTGTCACTCCAGCTGTCAGCCCCATGTGTCTGTTTAGACTGGGAGGCAGGAATGTCTGAGTTGTTGACTATTGTTCGCAGTGTCTAGTCGAGAGAGAGGGAGAGAGGGGAAGAGTGTACGCTGTAGTGTGCTCCCGTAAAGCTTCGTATCTCTTAGGCTTGGAGGGCTGTTTGTGTGTGCGATTTGAGCTCAGTGTGTGTGAGAGAGTGCACACAACAAGGTGATCAATAAGCACTTCACAAGCCATTCCCCTCGGTTGAGAGATGATCCCAGTAGATCCTTTTCTGATCTCCGGAGATCAGAGGAGTTGGAGGTAGCCGGATAGGGGAGACAAAGAATCGCTAAACCTGGGAGATTCAGCCGGAGGATCTTTTTGACCTCTGTCTGATGGTAGAGAAGGTGCCCGAGGATGCGGGTGGAAAAGAGGCTGAGGGAGAGAGAGAGAGAGAGAGAGAAAGAGAGAGAGAGAGAGAGAGATGGGGGTGGGGTGGGTGAGGAGACTGGCCAGGGGAATCGGACTGAGAGGGCTGAAAGCTGAAAACAAGAGTAGTGCTGATGGAGGCAAATGATTCAAGCTGGGGGGGGAAAAATATGAGACCTGTGAGATGATGAAGTCAGCTGGGAGAGGTGTGTGTGTGTGTTGGGGGGGGTGGGTGGAGGTTGATGTTGTGGTAGGACATGGAAGGAACGGTGCAGGCATTGCTGACTGTTTTATTGTGTCTATATTAGATACTTGCCCCAGGGGATGAAACAAACCAGGCTCTGGATGTGTTGAGCAGCCCCTCGTGCATCAGTCCCTCTTCATTCTCTTCTTAACAACCTGCTCAATCCAGTTTAGTATTCATCACCTCGACTCGATTTACCACTAATTTTCTATGTATATTCATAGATGGGGTTTTCTTTTGAAACTACGGCTGTGCATACTCAGAGGGAGCTCTTAAGAGGATGGCTTCATAAAAACGTGATCTCGGGAAGCCTTGAAGAACAAAAGTACAAAAATTGTGCTTTAATATTGATTCGGGACATCATATGAAAATCCTCTGTTTGCTCGACATGTTCACAGGAAGCGGAGAGTGTAGGGCGAGCTACAGAGCAGCACAATAGGGAGCTGGTTTGAAACTTCAGCAGACGCTTGTCATCAGAGAGGTTTTTAACCTTTGCATAAGTCAGCGGTTTGAACCCGAGTTCTTTCAGTTACAGGGTCAACTCCCTTTTTTTTCGCTACGTCACCCTGCTGGGAAAAATCTCAGCTGAATGAATGCTTTTGTGTGTTTTCAGAGGCAGCTCATGATTCGGATACCCTCGGAAAGAGAATAAACCCGCTCTGATTAGATTGGAACCGGTATTTAGGTACTGAGGGGCAGATAGGAGGGAGAGAAGGAGGCTGTTGGTGCGCCAGTCAAAGACACAATGTGTCCTCAGTACTCAGACTGTCTGTACAGTGGTGGCTGGGCATGGAAGGCAGCCTGTGTATGTGTGTGTGTGTGTGTGTGTGTGTGTGTGGGTTGGTGTCAGTATTTAACAGGCTGGAGAGAGATTCTGAAGCATGGTGCGAGTGGGGGTCCGTACCTGCACCCTGTTTTCTAAAACCCAGAGCACTGCTGCCCCCAAATGGTTGTATCCAACTCCTTCATGCCCCAAAAATCAAAGAAATGTACAAAGACAAGCTGGAATGTGCTGTTTGCTTGTGTGTGTTTATGTGTCAGTGGTAACTCATGCTTGTCAAGTGATAGTGTGATATTAAGGGAATCTGTTGATTCCTTTAATGACCATGTACTTTCTGCCTTTGCTCGGCCATTAGGAGATCATACCACCATCTGAAGATCACGGGCTGTGTGCATTTAACGGAAGCACGACCAGCATTCTTTCTAAGATAGCTATTTGTGTGTGTGTGTGCGCGCGCACGCAGCTGCCCATACACTGCAGAGCCTCTCTCTCTCTCTCTCTCTCTCTCTCTCTGGCCTAATCTAATAGGAGCACGCTGTGACTGATGCATTAGGTCTGGTTTCTAATCTCTCTCTCGCTCCAACTCCCTCTCTCTTTCTCTCTCTCTCTCTCTGATGATCTATGATATAAAAGGCTGGCTTGACCCTTGTTACATTCAGAAATGTAGCAATAGATAAAACATCAGGGACAATTTCAGAACAAGAAATTTCCTCTTGATGGCCATACGAGGACGGAATAATCAGTCACTCTGATGCATTTCCGTACTTCAGCCTGCTTTGGCGATCATGATTATGGCTGTGAACAAACATTAAACTGAGAGGAAAAAAACAACTTAAAGTCACATTTGATAAAGGGAAATTGTGTGTATTTTCTATGCTGTAGTTACGCTGGACCGTAAACACAGCTGCCTAAAAAATGGCCATTTAAATGGAATTTAATCAACAAAAAAAGTGTCAGTTTTACAAAATCGTGGTAGTATGTATGCATGCAAAGCATGCCCTGTATTGTCTAGTTATCTCTGTCTACCATACCCTACGTGTTCAGGAGTTGTAGTTTATGTCTTTTCCCTTGCTCTGTGGCTATATAAGCAGTATTATCTGACTCCTTGTGGGAAAACATTCCTTATCTTTTCTCTCTGGCTGCTCTTTGGTTTATTACACTTAAGGTTTATTACACTCACAGAGCGGTACTGCTGATTGATCAAGACTTTGAACCAGTGGCCGGTTCTTTTCCCAGTTTTACTAGGCTGGATTGTAACAGGCTGGTAGCTTTGTGTGTTTAAGATCAAAGCCTTCTTCACACATTAACCTTCCTTGTCTTCTGTGAACACATCAACTTTCAATTTCTAGCGAGCTCTGGCTAGCCACCCACCTTTATTATTGTAATATGACTCTCTTGCAGTATTTCTGACCATCTGTGTGTCCTCTCCAGGTCAGTGTCAAGTGGCCACCCCCCAGTGTCGTATCCAGAAGTGCACCACCGACTTCGTCTCCCTGACCTCCCACCTGACGCCGGCCGTGGATGGCTTCCACACTGAATTCTGCAAGGCTTTGCGTGCGTACTCGGCCTGTACCCAGAGGACGGCCAAGTCCTGCCGGGGGAACCTGGTCTTCCACTCTGCCGTGCTGGGCATCTCAGACCTCATGAGCCAGAGGAACTGCTCCAGAGATGGGCCCACCTCCTCCACGCACCCAGAGGTCCACCTCGAGCCCTGCAACTACCATAGTCGTACCCAGCATGCCCATGCACGCTCCCATGGGCACGCGCACTCCCACGCTCACAGCCACGGCCACAGCCACTCTCGGCCTGGGTACCTGTTCTGCGGGCTGTTTGGGGACCCACACCTGAGGACATTTAAGGACAGCTTCCAGACTTGCAAAGTGGAGGGGGCGTGGCCTCTCATCGATAATGACTATCTGTCCGTGCAGGTCACTAATGTTCCTGTGGTACCTGGCTCCAGCGCCACAGCAACCAATAAGGTGAGAAGAGAACTGCTGTAAAAGGGGGAAGCAGAGAGAAGTGGGCTTTTTGGGGTATAATTTGCCGCCATTAAGGCTGAAAGAGCTTCCTAAGTGAGAGCAGCTGGTGTAATTTAGTTTATTTCTGTGTGTGTGTGTG
>BRZM01002720.1:0-13694 GCA_033238685.1 Lates japonicus | reverse complement strand
GCTCGGTGGCTGGCCACACATACAGCTGACCTATGACACACACACACACACACACACGTATACATGCTCTAATCCACATATGAGCATACCACTTTGTTTTTAATCTACCCTGTGTGTACGCTGGTGTGTATGCGCTTTAAATTGCACAGACAGTGTTTTCTCCCTCTTTTTTGCTCATGTGTTTGAAGCAGGGATGTGTAAAATAAACTCAACTAAAATGCGTTTAAAGGGCAAGTTCCCCTAAATTGCATCCAACATATTTTCTCAACTGCTCTCAGTGATGTCTAGCGGTGCAGATAATAATTTTTATGTGCTGAAGTTTTTAAATTCTAACATTTTTTTGGTTTGAAAAACAGCCACATGTGCTTACAGAAACAATGTCCTGTGGATCAGGATAATCCACAGAACCTGTCAACAGTTTTCATTCCACGTGACGTTGTTAAAATGATGAAATAACACACTATAATAGCATATTATGAGGGAGGATTTTCCAACTCATTTTTGTGATTTGCTGTAAAGTAAAAAGGTGAAATCCAGTGTTTAAAAAACCAAATACCAACAAAAACAGCCCCACAGCTCATGTTAGGAGGTAATCTAATCTGAAAGCAGCCTTTATGTCTAACAACAATCCACCATCCAAACTACAATTAATACAATGTTCTAACAAACAAGGATTTCATCTCTAAGCAGGGTGACAAATTAAAAGGAAAAGTCAACATAATGTTGTTCCACCATGAGCTGCCAGAGCAGCTTCACTGCTCCTTGGCATTGATTCTTCAGGTCTCTGGACTCTGCTGGTCCAAAATCTCCCTCTGGTGTTGATTCACATCATTTTCACACTGATCAAACCACTTAGTCAATTTTCAAGTTTTTCCTTTAATTTGTCGCCCGTCTCTATCACTGATCTATGAAGTTGTTATGGCAGTTGCCCACTGTCACACCCAGCAGACACACAGAGTTGTTTTTGTGTCCAAATGCTCCACTGTGTTCACCAGCTAGTCTCTAACTCTGTCCGCCTGCCATTTGGCTCCGGCCAAAACCCAGAGACAGTGAGCTGAAACTGTCTACAGCGCTCGGTAGAACATTATGGTAATACTTCTATCTGAGTGACCCATTTTCACTACAGGGTCATTTTAGTATTGATTAATGTAGCTCTGAGCTGAAATAAATATCTGTATGGGGTAAGAATGAACAGAAAAAGAGAAGGAGAAACTATTTTAATCCATGTTTTTGTAAAGTAGAGCTGTAGTAAAGCTGGCTGACTGCCTGGTGTTGTGGTTTGTCAGATATTGTAAAAACTGAGTGACAGACAGGCCCAGTTCTTCTAATCACAGCTAAAACATGTAAAACCGCTCTATGGAAAGCAATCAGAGCATGTCATAAACAACGCTGGCTTTTATAGTTTTCTCCGGAGATGATGTATTGATTTCTCGCCGGAATAAACAGTCTCCAGGAAAGTAAAAACAATTCTTCATCCTCTGCAAAGTGCGTTTATGCAACTTTCTAGAGCCTGTCTAGTGCTGAAAGTTGTGCCTTTTTTAGAGCATCTTTCTAGGTCTGTTGAGCAGTTTGGCTGCATTTTTTAGGTGACAACAGAGAGTGACAAGAGGGACGGGAGAGGGAGGGAGGAGGCATGTGACAAAGAAAGCCAGAATAAATCTGAACTACGTCACGATCACGAGCTGCCTCTGCCAACTGAGCCACCAGGACGCCCTGTGTCACTTGTTGTTAGACTGTAGTGCAGAGTATTCAGCCTGATTTCTTGAGATTCATCACGCAAAGTCAAACTGCTCTTTGTGTTTGGACGCTGAGAGCTGTCTCACGGGCCCCCTCGCTTTGCAGGCTTCGGTTCTAAGGTTATCATTGTCATCATCCTTCATGGAGGCGCTCCCCACCGTGTCGCCGCTCAGGGCTAATTGTGAAAAATTAAGCGGCACACATGCAGCTGTGAATAGAAAGCGATTAGGCTAATCAATTTCCCGTATTACAAATTGCATATGCACCCGCCCGCGCCACACATGCACAAACACTCAGGTTGGTGTCAGTATCCACAAAAGGCAGGAGAATGACGAGGAAAGAGAGGAGATGCCTGTTCCCCCCCCCAGCCTACGGTGTGTCAGTTTTCCTTCTCAACAGGGACAGGACGTTAGACGAGGTGCAAGCAGCGCTGCGCCATGAATATAAATGGGCCTGTAGTCTCTGTTGTGCCCGTGAGCCCAGCCATAAACTTAGAGAGGGAGAGCAACGCAGCCTGCCAGACTTCTTCCCCCGAGTTAAAGATCTCATCAGATAGCCTGCATAGCATGAGAGCACCCTGAGGACTTCTGCTCCCGCAGTATCACAACACGGATCTGTGCTTGAACATGTAAAAGTGGCCTGTCAGAGCTCTATAAATTTGGCGGGAAAAGGATCACGTGGTGATGCAGCAGTGCCTGATTCTGGGTGAAATTTACTACTTCTCCTCTCTCCTGACCTTGGATAGATTGCTCTGATATCCTGAAAGCTCCGTCCCTCCTCTGCAGTAAATGTTTACTGCCTCTGATGCCTGTGACTGGCTGTCAATCACCACTATATCCATTTGAAACAGTTGTCTATACAGGCATGCCCACTTAGCTTTGTTTTAAAAAAATCTTTTTGGCCAGTTCCCAGATCCTTTATTTCCCTCGTTTCCCTCCCTCTGTCTTTCCTGTGTCAGCCTCCTCCTCTGTCTGCAGAGAGAGTGAAGATGGCGTGAGCCCTGGTGTCTTTAACATTTGATTAAGCAGATCGGCTCTAAGTGTTTGTGGAAGAGCTGGACAGCTGACAAAGCAGCCGCTAACCCTGAGATACAAACCCAGAGGTCGTTTCAGTCTGCCTGCAGGCTGCAAGCACACGCTAACACACTACAGCCTCACGTGCAAACAATGAGTTAGAAATCCTAAAAAAGACCATTTGAAATGTTACTTAAAGAACTTAACCCCTGAAATGTTCTACATTTACTCAAGATCACTAATCAGTCAAGTAGAGTTTCTGCTGCTGGTGCATAAGGTGATGTCTTCAGACTGCTGCGTAATCACCTAATTATTTAAATCGTTCGCTGGTTTGATTTTCAGTGAATTGACCACAGCCCACTTCCTCCTCTGCTTAGTCCTTTCAAACCCAATGCATACATTGCATCACTTTCTTTCTTAGGATAATGTGTAATTCGTGGGACAGAGTTCATGTTTGACTACAGTAATACATCAGATTGATTAAGTATTTAGAGAGGGAGAGGACGTTTTCACAGTGTTTATGTGACACACTGACTTTTAATTACACGACTAAAGGCGTGGCTAAGTGAGTGCAAACTCTGCATCCGCCTGTGGCTGTGTGTGTGTGTGTGTGTCTCAGCTGAGTTGTTGACTACTAAAGCCACTAGTTGGCGCTGTGGGTAGTTGTTGATTAGTCCTGGATAATCTGATTTTAGCCAGCATCACCAGACTGACAGTAGTCAATGTGTAAAATGTTGGTGTCATATAGTTTCTGCTTCATTCATTCAGCTTTTATTGTGAAACAACAGCGGCAGGTGTGGACAAACCTACTGAGGGTTGGTAACATGAAACATTTCATCGATTAAAAACGATGACATCTCTGACAAAACATGATGCAGATCAGCAAACAACAATAAAGCACCTCTGCTCACACGCTGTAGTTAATCTGTGTGTTTGACTTGGGAGCAAAAAGAAGAGAAAGATAAAGACAAACAAAAAGATAAAGACAAACACATGGGTGAAGTGGTTGAATGTAGTGATCAGAGCTGCTCACAGCAGCACAGTGGGTCTGAGAAGTATCCACTAACAAGACTAGTAATCCTATATGACAAACTGTAACTGATACATGTATTAAACAAGTCGGACGAAACTGCTGCTCAACACTTTTAATGGATTAGTGGATTACTAAACCTTGTGACGAGTACACATGTGAAACTGCCAGAGTGTGTGTGTCGTCTTGTACATCCACCTTCGTTAGGACCTCAGCCTTCACAGTAAGTGTGTGTGTGTGTGTGTGTGTGTGTGTGGCGGGCTGAGGATCCTGGCGTTGGTTCCTCCTGTCACATGTCGCCTTGTCTCACTCGTGCACGTGCATGCACATATGGACGTTCATATTGCACTCACATACGTACCGGTACATCCAATTACTGAAACTAGGATGTGGTTGGTATAACATAATGAACAGCCATTTTTCACCTGCCTAACCGGTGCCACACTGTTCACACGTCTCATCCCACACTCCCATTCATTCTCAGGTGAAGCCAGTGGAGGAGAAGCATATTTTAGCAGCAGAGTTGTGGTACGGATGATATTGCAAAAATTACAACCAGTAAGAGATATTTAATAACACTGACCGCTGATGTCTGAAACCAGTGAAATAAATATCTGTAAATTATTACTGAGAACAAAGTTTTCTCCCTGATACCACAAGAGCAGTGATTCCCATCTGTGGTTTTGTGAGATGAAGAAGAAGAAAATTCTCTTTTTCCCCAAATTCTCTCAAATCTTTGGAGTTTTATCTCTTCAGGCTTGTAAAAAGTATTCAAAGGAAAAATCTGAGAAGGGAACATCCCTCTTTGGTTGCACTGCTCACAGCTGTAAAACATATCCAACCTGTGACAAGGGGTAATAAACCAGAAAGGTTGGGAACCACTGGGCTAGAGCACTGGTTCCCAGCCATTTCAGCTCATGACCAGTGGTGGAGACCCTCTCTGAGGGGTCATAAAGAAAATCCCAGGAGTCCTGAGATGATTGACGGAAAGAGATAAGGTAGAAGAGATGAAAAATAACAAAACGTTTTTCAGATTTTGGTCCAGCTTTTGACTTTTTCTCATGAATCACCAAATAACTTAAAAAGGTTTCTAAAAAATATCTGAATATATCAATCCACAAAGTTAAATTTAACTTTAAGCTAAAAGTTCACAACTGGCAAAACATCCAGTATTTCAAAACAACAGTGTTATATGAAGCAAACATGTTTTGTTTTTCTTTCCTCCTGTCTTGCCAATCATCTTGTGACCCCTCAGATTTATCTTGTGATCCACAGGGAGGTCCCAACACCTAGGTTGGTGTTGAGAAAAGTGAGAAAATGTTTTATTGTAATTTGGGTGAACTGACCCTTTAAAATGAAGCAGGAACATCAGACACTGTCAGTGATTCTAGACTCAGGAGTCACAGGAGTCAGACATCAGCAGCATTAAATATATTCAGTTGATAATTTAGTTTATTTATGTGCATATAAAATAAATGTTTTCTCCATAGGCTGCATGTAGATACCTTGAGATGAGATGAAATATGTTTATTTTATAATTTGGGCGAGCTGCTTCTTTAATAAGTAATTTAATCAAATATTGGACGATGGCCAAAGAGATAAGAAACAGACTCAGTTCTTGAAAAGCCAGACTGGTATCTGATCTCCAGGACGTCCCGGTGGATTCCTCATCTCACTGCATCACTGTCACCATCAGATGTACGGACCTATACCTTCCTCTGACGTCTGACCTCTCTGTCATTACAACCATTTTTACACTCAGTTTTCTATCCATACATAAATGAGTGAATTCAGTGCGACAGGCTTTTACCGTCCGTGACAAAAGATTCCAACTGGTTCTCTGAGATAAAGGGACAATTATTCTGTCAGTTCTGGACAATCTGAGCAGTGGTTGTGGATGAATTCCTCCCTGTGTGTTTAGCTCCTGCTGCAGACGGCTTCCTTGACTTTGTGATGAGGAACATTGCTGATAAGCAGCTGCCTCTACATGTTATTACATTTTGTAGCTGGTGATTTAGTTGATCTTGTGGCAGTATGTATGTGAAATACGGCTTTGTCCTTGTTCTGCACTGCTATTCTTGCTTTCTGTTGTCTTCTTATTTATTGTCCTGTGTGTGATTGTTTCTCAGGGTTAATTTAAAGGTCCTCCACCTTTAGGAGGCCATCAATATGAGCATTTTATCACTTAAAGCACTCCTACATTCTCAGACCGAATCATGCCTCAGTTTACCAATTCAGGTCTCATTCTCATGCTTCTGTTCTGTATTCATGGAGCCAAAGTGCCAGAACGGATCCTTCAATAATTACAGGAACCTCTCATTCTCTCCCATCCTTAAAAGTCACTCTTCAGTGGCAGTTCCAATTTCCCCCCGCAGCAGCAGCAGCGGCAGTATCCCAGGTCTGGCGGGCAGGTATCAAAGCCCCTCTCAGCTGCTCTAACTGTTTACAATGACGCATCGATCCGCTCTGCTTAATCCCGCCGGCAGCCCGGTGAGTTAAAGCAACAGTTACAGCCACCACGCACACCTACAGCAGGCACAAAAGCCAAACACAGCATGCTGTCTGACCCCCCCTCCGACAAGGATCCCATCGAGTCCTGCTTTTGATCTGATCCTCTGCGCTCTGATAATTCCTCTACTGACAGAACAGAGGAGGAGGAAGACGTGGGGGACGCTACTAAAAAAAAAACTACAACACACCTCCAAACCAAGTATAAAGAAGCAGAGAACATTTCCACAGTTGGTCACACTCAGTTCTCAAAGTGAAAAAGGACATTTTAGAGCAAATTCTAGCTTCAGCATATAAGCAGACAGTTGAATGATGTGATAAATGAGGTGATGACACATGTAAGTGCAGCAGTAAGTGGCAAACGAAGGTGATCCGTTACCTGTGTTGGCAATCCACATCCAGCCCTGGCTCGTCACCACTCATCCCGTGTCTACAGCTTCAGCTGTCCTGTTCCTGTTTTTCTTTTTTTTTCCCTCCTCTCCCTCTCCTTTCTCTTCCTTCTTTCTCTCCCCTTTGGCCCTCTTCTTCTCTTCCTCTCCCTCCTTCGTCCTCTCCCTCCTCCCTTCCTCTTCCTCTCCCCGCACTTGTTTGAGTCTATTTCAGTAGCAGCAACAGAGGAGCCCGCTGCGACGGTGGCATGGTTTCCAGCACTTTGGCAGAAGGTCACATTATCACTCGCTGGTAAAAAAAGGAGGGAGGGAAGAGGAGCAGGAAGAGGAGGAGGAGGAGGAGGAGGATGGACGGAGTGATGGAGGGAGATTGAAGTGAGCAGGTGCCGGAGGAGAAGGAAAAGGAGAACAAAACAAATTAACAAATCGCGGCTGTCACACAGTTGCACTTGTGCTCTCGGCTAAACGTTCCAGGTTAGAATTAAAGTTGAGACAGCTACCTCAGAGGAGGGTTTTCAGGTAAGATGTCCCAGAGTGCTTTGAGTGGAAACCTGTCAGCGTGCATATTTGTGTGCAAAGCAGTTGCCTTTTTAAGGTGTTCAGCAGCTGCTCACCTCTGGGGAAAAGATAATTCCTCTCTTGGCTGGAGAATGAGATTTCAGAAAAGCTGCCAGAAACTTACACCATGTTATATATCAGAGCAAAACAAATCCTTCAGTCTTGTCCTCTGTCACTGCCCAGTTTATAAAGACACTGATGTACTCCATCTTTGCCTGAGACACCTGTCCACGCTGTGAGTCCCATCTATCACAGATTCTGCAGGGTGACCCTTGTCTTCATTTCCCAGCCTCCCTTCTTCTTCCTCCTCTGGTGCGAGCAGCACTCTTGTGGCCGCTCCATCAAAATAAGACTCGAAGAAATGATCCAGCTGCCCGGGACGAGGCTGTCAGCGGCCTGCGACAGATGGTCAGATCAGGGGTACAGATGTGAGTCAGCCGCTGGAGTTTGGAAATATCTTCTGAAATGCCTTTTTTTCTTTGCTTGGATCTGCCCCCTCGCCCCCCAGAAAACACACCCTGTTTGCTTCTTCTAGTCTTCAGTGAACTGGACTTGTCCCATTTGTCTTTTTTCTTTCTTCTCCTACCTGTGCCCCTCCTTCCTCCATCAGCAGAGCTTTCACTCTGACTGCACTGGCCGGCTGTAATCCTGACTCCTACACTCCGTGTCACAGGAAGGGCTTGTGAGCTCTAATCATTATGTAGTAAGGATTTATCCTCTCATTCTCCCTCCCTCCCTCTCGGTTTCCCTTCCTCCACCCCTCCCGTTTATTTCCCTCCCTCTGCTGTTGGAGCGCCGGCCGCCCTACAACTCTCAACATACTACAGCCTATTTTTCAGCCATCACAGTATAATGCATCATCTCTCCTCACTCTTCTCTGAGACTCCTTCATTTGTCAACTCATTGTTTTTTATTTTTTGGCTCCTGTTACGCTCTGTGTCTTGTCTGTCTCGCTGCAGCTCACATCAACAGGTTTGTCCTTGAAATGTTCTCTGGGACAAACAGAGACAGTGCTCACCTTTTTCTTAGTTTTCTTCTGGGCTGTATGTGTCTGTGTGTCTGTGTATACGTGTATGCATTCACAGTATTTATATACCATATGTTATACTGTGTATTTTATCATATGCAAGCATACATTAGAATCTGAGTGACTGGCTGATTTTAGCTTGTCAGAGATACATCAGTATCAGTGCACGTCTGCTGATAATTAACAACAAATTTCAGCAGAGAAATGCTTTTGAATTTAGTCATTAATAATTTAGAGATGGTGTTGCCATAGCACAGTTTGTCCACCAGAGAGCACTGACAAGTTTGTCCTGCTCAGTACATACACTACATGGCCAAATGTATGTGGACAATCGAATATGTCGTTGGGCTTTAATCAGCATCTATAACAGCATCCAGTCTTTTGGGAGCTGCAGGGATCTGCTCCCTCTAAGACACGAACATAAGTGAGGTCCAACATTGATGTTGGGTGATGTGGTCTGGCCCAGTTCATCCCAAAGGTGCTGGATGGATGTTGAGGTTAGTGCTCCGTACAGGCCAGAAAAACACTTCTTTATGGACCTTTATGAGCACAGGTTTATAATCATCTTGAAACAGGAAAGGGAAGCTGTTGCCACAAAGCTGGAAGCACAACATCGTCTAAAATATCTTTCTTTGCTGTAGCATTAACATTTCCCTTTGCTTGAAATACAGGGCTCAGCCTAAACTGGGACAAATAGACCCAAAGCATAAGTAATGTCTTGTCTGCCAGGTGTCTAATACACATGTTAAATATTAGTCAGTTTTATTGGTATGGGATTTTTTTTAAAACTCTCAAATATTGACATTGACCTCAAAAGTCCAGGATCTTTCTGGCTTTGATGCACAGTATCTGTTTCTCTATTTTCATCACTCCTCATTTCCTTTCTGCTGTGACTTTGGGCCTTCTGTCTAAAACCATGTCAAGAAGACTTTTGATTTTTCCATTTATACTCGAGTGCAGACAAACTGCAACCCCAGGTTATTATTAGCTCTGACTCCTCTCTTTGTTTTCTGTCTAACGCTCTTTAAAATTGACCGATTCTCCTTTTCTCGTCTTCTTTCTGGTAATGATTCTTTTGGTTTCGTCAATAAGCTGCTTGGCTTCATAACTGCAGGACCTGAGCCAAATACCTGAAACTGGTGGACTTCCAGCTGTAGTTTGTTGTCAGTGAGGAGAACTTTGAAGAAACTGATCGCTGAAGAGATCTACTGCCAATTAGAATACTTTGTCTCTGTGGATACAGGAGAATATTTAGGACACATCACTCACTGGAAAGTGACTGAACAGACCTCACCCTCTTATTTTTATATTAGTAAAACCCACTTCTGACTTGCAGCACTTTTATTGACTACTGTACACGAGATAAGACCAAAGCCCTGAGCATTTGTGTGGTAATATTATTAAGATTTATTGTAGATGAGGTAGATGAAAGTGATCCTCCAGCCGCAGGGCTCAGTTTTAACACTCTAAAGCACATGGAGCAAGTGCATTTAGGGCGTGACTAAATCTATTTTAACAGCAGAAAATAAGGTCTCAGCTCCAGGCGCATGGTTCAGAAGGGCTGAGCTTAGTGTCTTCATTAATCATGGGTGTGTTTTGGGAGTAATATGCAATAACCAATCAGAGAGTCAACTCCTGTTCCCTTTAAAAGCCAGGTGTGCTTGCACTTTGGTAGTTTGCTGTTATAATGACAGAGTTGCCAGGTTCTTCTACCAGCTGATCTCTCCTTTCCACTGACCTCAGACCAGGTTTTTGTTGATCAGTCGCTTTCAGCTGCTTGAAGATAGTAATGCACCAACAATGCCAATGACCCAGATGGGTGCAGGTGCATTTGCAATTTAAACAATGGAAGGAAAAATGACAACTGCATCTGTATGAAACTAGAAAAGAGTTTGCTCTGGGTTTAAGATAGGACCCTTAAAGTTATTGTCTTCATTGACTCTTTTCAAGATTCTTGCCCAGCTAGATCGCAGTAAATTATTAATTTAAAGTACTGTTAGAACGCCAGAGTTGAATATTTGAGTGAATGATCTGAGTTCATGTCATCCTATCAGTAAACTAGGGGATTATTATTCTCTGGTGAGGTAAATGCTAAATGCCTCAGGTTTCATTTAATTTTTCAGTTGATATTCATCCCTATGACATGAGCTTTCAGTAACAATATGACTAATTGAAGGAGCTGTATTCAAGAACACAACTTTGACCTTGGCCGACCTTGCTCATCATCCCACAAATGTTCTCTGTGCTGCTCATTTTAACTTCCCTCCTCTCAGCACAGAGCCTTAGTGCTGCTGTCTCGAGTCTGCAGGATGTGTAAAGTTGAAATTTTTGAAAGGTCACACAGACATGAAACAGCACTGAGACAGACTTTAACAGACCAGTGCAGGCTGTCTGCAGGTGACTCATGTCTGTTTCTTATTGTCTCAAATTCTCCACAAACTCACTGCCTGAAGCTGTTTCAGCTCCGGTGTCCTCTGTGGGTCGGGGCAGGACCTCCCCCAGAGTTCAAAGAGGAGATTCCCATATCCATGTTGTCTAATGCAAAATGCCCCGATTCTTAATATTTCAGTGTTTCGTTTCGCTTTTTCACTTCACCAGTGATTTTCAATAAGTGCAAAATAATTTTGGTAGCACCCGTTTACGTACTTCCAGGTCACATTTGCATATATTTCATTGCCAAGCTGCAAACAGCCTCCCTCACAAGGACAATTGCAAACTGTAGCAGAGCACAAAAGCCATTAATCTTAATTTTTTCCCCTGTGGATGAATCCCTCGAAAAATGAATCCTTTCTCTGAGGCAGGAGGACATCAGTGGGATTTTATGAGCCTGTCAGGGCTGCACTGAGAGATGTGTCAGTAGGACCATATTTGTTTCTCTGCGGCCGATGTTGGAGGCTGGACAGCATGACCCCGATCGATGCCCGGACCGTAATAAATGTCTACGAATCCCCTGCTTGTGATCAACAGCTTATAGAGTTGGCTTTCCTCGATCGATTGGTGATCGATAAGGCAAACAGATGGGACTGTAAAGCAAGAGATAATTACGTGTCGGCCGGTGTTGACTGGGTTTCCACGTTTGTGCTTGTTGTAGAAGATAAGAGGAGCAGCCTCTACCTGCAGTCTGCCTGGTGTCAGGCACGTGATACAGAAACAGACTGGATGATGGTTAATACTTGAACTTCCTCAGCTTTCTAAAAAGAAATTAGTAAGTGACCCCTCACCCCCAACATTTAATATCTAGGACTCTCAAAACTCACGACTCTCAATACAAATGTTGCTACAGATAATTCCAATCAAGGATTCATTGACCTGTTGGGATATGTTTTGATTTTACTTATTAATACACTGTTTTAAAAGACAGTGTTTGTCCATGTAAATTATTAGAGCCCCCAGGAGGTAGACAAGCTAAAAATCAACAGTAATCATCATAATCAACCATTTGATATCATGAAGTACTTTAATGGTATTTGTATTATAGCCATTAAACTTGATCTTTTATACTGTTATATTGGAAAACTTTGTTATAGCTTCATCTGTTGGTCGTTTGCTTTCTCATAATCTGGAAGTTTAGATCTTAAAACAAGTGAGTCTGGACACTGAACACACGTCAAGGCTATACGGTAAGGCTAGCTCATTAGCAGTGAACATTAGCGTTATATTGATATCTTTTGGGCTTATGTGCATTTTTAGTCGTTTGTTGCATGGATAAGAGTGTGTTTGTGTTGCTGTGACTAAAACACTTGATTCTCAGCAGAATCCTCCACCCTGACATGAGATGTGGGTCCTTATGTTGGACCGATGTTATCACAGTGGTAATCTGTTAGCAACTCTGTGGCCTGATTGTGTCTCCTTGGTTTGTCTTTTTGTGGCCGATTCGTGACAGTTTGTGTCTTTGTGGACGGTTTGCCTCCTAAAGATTTACCCAGTCTAGAACAAACGTGATGATGCTGAATTGTCAATGTCAGCAACCGCTTTCAGTCTTTGGATTCAGTGTTGATGTTAAAATACACAGTGATTAATTTCAGGTTCCATCCCCATGAATTAAGTGTTTAATGCAATGTGACAAAGAAAACTATTACATTTCAGTTCTCTCCTCACCTCACAGTATCAAACGCATTAAAATCAGCAAATCCTAGATTGTTAACTTTTTAAAAATTTATTGAGGTTACCAGAGTTAGTTGTAACCAGACTATACAACATTGCTCAAAAATAAAGCCTATATTTTTAAAAAAGGCAGTTGTTCAGAGGTATCATAATTCTGTCTGGTTTAGCATTAGCCTTCTCTTTCAATGACATCCTTTGGCCATATTTCCATTTTCAGTCGTGTTTGTTGCGTAGGTGTGTGTTTGCGTACAGCATCCCTGATATGAGTGGTAGGCCCCTCATGTGGACCGATAATGCAATGAATATCTCGGTAAACTCTTTGTGTGTCCTTGCAATTCTGTGACTTTGTCTTTCTTTGTGGTCGTTTAACAATTCTGTGTGATCTTGTGTCCCATCCTGGTGGTGTTTTTGACAGGTTTGCATCTCATCATTCTTCTTCCTCATTCTTTGAGAACAGTACTTTGTGTCTGTGTGGCCAATTTGGGGTAGTTTATGTTGTTGTGATTTTTGTGGTCTCTTTGCATTGATCTGTATCTCTGTGGTCGTTTTTTGTGTTTCTTTGTCCATTCGTGTCTGTTTGTGGATATTTTTTTGTTTCATTGTGATGGTTTAACATCTCATTGTGACTGTTTCGAGTCTGTGTCTTTGCGACATTGACCCTCAAACGTGTGCTGTTTCTTGTCTCTTCCTGGTCATGCTCCTGGCATAGTTTCCTGGTCATTGTGTATCTCCCTGTGGTCATTTTTGTCTTTTTCTAAAGGATATATATAGATATATATATAATTTGAAAGTGAATATTTTTGCAGTAATCTGTCCATGGACATCCATTGATCCCTTGTTGTGTAGAAGCGATTAGTTATTTGTTTGAGTGTTGATACCTGATTGAGCACAGGCCGTCACAAGTTACAACGTATGAGCTGAGAACACTGTTAGAAATCATCAACAGTAATTGTGATCGTTACCATTTAAGCAAAAAGTGCCAACTTGATGAGAAGTTTGTATTAGCAAGTATTGTATTTCTATTTTCCAGGTCTACTTGTTCAGCTGCTGCAGCCTGGAAGGAAACAACAATGCTCACCTCACAAACCAGAGAGGAATGCGTCTGCTGATGTGTTAATCTGTTTTTTTGACATGACATTTTTATGCTTTATGACATTTTTTGACGCCTCACTACTACTACTATGACATTTATTCACATTTTATGATGTCTTACTATACTGACATTTTTTTTAAACTTCTTTTGACGCTATACAATACTATGACATTTTTTCTGTTTTTTTGACACCATACTATACTATGACATTTTTTGACATTTTTTGACCATTTTT
>BRZM01002719.1:57983-109134 GCA_033238685.1 Lates japonicus | reverse complement strand
GCAGCAGAGCAGTACGATAACGATGCTATGAGCCGAGCCGTTACGATCAGCCAGCTCTTCGCCACATCCACAAATGTACCATCTGTCTATCTCCACCCAAATCATCACAAACACCAGCAACTTGTACACGTGCGTTAGCTGCAACCACAGCAGCTAGTAATACACTGTCAACTGCCACATACGCCCACAGGAGGCACAATAGAGAGGATTTGTCCACTGAACGAAAAGTTAAGATGCTTTATTTGTAGTGCTTTTGACACTGGACATGCATGCCAGCACAGGAGACTCACATGATTGTTCTCTAAGTCATTAATACAGAACCTGTTCTAACTGGTATATCTGTAAGACAGAGAGGTTCATGGATTTGTTTGATAATTATTTTATTGTTCAAGTCATTTTCAGCAAAACAACTAATTATTCTCTAGAAGGTAATGTGAGTATTTCGCTTTCTACTTTAGTCATTGTAAACTGAACATTTTGAATTTCAATCAGGCCGGACAAACCAACACATTTGATGATTAACTGGACTCTTTTTCAGACATTTAACTACTTTACTAAACAACCATTAGTTGTGAGGCTTACTGCGATTATCCGAGTCATCTGTGAATTTTTGTCTCCCCTCAGGATGGGCAAGCTGAATTACTTAAAAAGATGTCAACAGGGTAAAATATGAGAATGCAAGGTTTTGTTATTCTGGACAAAAATAATAACTATACTCATTTATAATCATCATACACAATATTTGCCTAGTGTACTGGTATTATCAAGGAGCGCTTAAGGACATATTGGCTAGTCAGTATCTGTGTAAGGACACTATTATCTGGCTAGCTGTTCAATTCCATGGCAGCACAGGGTTAACTTGGCAGCTCAGCTGTACAGCAGCAATTAAAAGTATAACAGCATGTCCCCTGAAAGTAAGGTGTAGAGAGAGAGCAACAGGAAAAGAGACGGAGAGAAAAGGAGTAGATGGAGAAAAGGCAAGGAGCCAAGGGTGGTGCGAATCCAATTTCAGTGATAATAGTACCAGGATCACTGTCAAGGAAAGGAAAGAACATATCACCGTCGCTAATGGCAGTGTCCTGGGGAAAATGAAGGAAAATAGAATGGCACCATTCACACAGAAGGTGGGGGATGGTGTGCCTCAAGCCACCGTCTGCCCACTGCCCCCGAAAAATAAATAAGGCGCTATGTCATTATTTGCATTTACGAGGTGGCGCAGCAGCCACGATCAAAGGGCTTGTTCTCACAAGCAGGTAGATAATATTAGCGATGCCTGAAGAGAAATCCAGGCTTGAGCACAGAGCTGCCTACTGGGAATGTAAGAGGTTGGCCTGGCTGCCTTGGTGGTGGACGGCAAGGGTGGCTAGCTGACAGGCCTGGCCAGCCTGTTCCTCACTCAGAGCTGTGGATGTACCAGGAAGCAATTGATACCATTGCTTTGTAGAGAGGGTGGAGGGGGATTAAGAACCAACACAGGGGCTCTTCACTGAAATGTCAGTCATTACGCTGGGGATCCGTCCGACCGGGTGACACTTTCATAAAAAGCCAAGGTACAAAATGAGTGTGGAAAAATAGTATGGAACTTGCATAATGAAATGCTGTGACATGGGCCAGAACTACATGCCAAAATGGTAGAAATGCACCAAACAAGGGACAACAGGTTATGGGAACTTTACAATTTAGATCATGAAATAGAAACGACAAACAGAAACACAAGGCTTAATTTATTATTGTTCTGTGATTTATAGGTCTGCTTGTCTAAAAAAAAAAAATGTAACATCTGCAGATAAGTATGTCAATAATTTCGAGGTTCAACAACAATCTGTGGCTTGAAACATTCTCAAATCAATAACCAGGATAATAGGTTATATGGCCTTTAGCTCAGCTCATTAGGAAAAAAAGGAGACAAACGTGGCCTGATTCTTCAGGCAAATTAACATAGTGAGAAACCTAAATATCACAAACTGGCGATCCATTTTGGGACATTTTTATTATGAGACTATAAAACGGAGATATGTTCTCTCTCTGAGTGCTTTGATAACCCCACCGGCCTTGGACCTCTTGAAAATCACTCTGAAGCTTTGAGGAATATAAAGCGCGAGTTGAAGTGAGGTACCCTACGCTTTTAAGTGCTGGGATGAAACCAAGTTATTCTACCACTTGACCTAATTGCTCTCTCTCGCCTCCACATGAATACTGGGAGCGCACCTGACATGTAAAGATTATTTATCAGCCATAAAAGAGGAACAAAAGGAGGAGGTGTGAAAGAGAGAGGAGGGGATGAAGAATCATCACATGGTTGGCAAGGCCATGCAGGACAGTTTGTTGCATGGAGAGCATGGAAAGGAACTGCATGCAAAAAAGCAGGCCTGTCTAACTGCCGCCGCCGACGCGGAGGGAGCCCCACATCCTGCAACATCACAGCGGATCCACTCCTCCAAAAAGAATTAAAAATCCCACCGGCTCGCTACACTCTCCTGGCATCGCTCCCACCTCTTCTTCTCTCCTGTTTTCCCACATCGCCCCAGTGTCTCCCTGAGGCGACTACGTCAGCACCACGCCAAACCACACTGTAATATCCCAATTATTTCTCCTTATTCTGACAGAGTCATCATTTCATTTAGGTCAAGACTGGTTTTATTAGTGTAGCTGCACTGTTTCTGCAATAGGCCAATGACTTCATTACAAATATTAGTAAACTGGTAGCATGTATATGTCATTGAAAGAAATTCAAAACATAACCTATTGTTTTTTCCTATTTTCCTATAGCAAGCAGTTCACACTTCACCTCAGAAACAGAGCTAACTACTGACAGAGTGGGTGTGTGACTGCAGAGGTGTTTACTGCTACAAGCGCTTGATGACAACTCTGGGTGCCCTGCCATTGTGGGGAGTATGTCTCATCTGTCAGCCCCTGATGAGTTTGTGCTGCCTCGTGAGTCAGACTGGCCATCAACAAGAGGGAGCAGGCTGTTGTGGCGGAGTTTCGTGTATAGACAACTACAGACCAAACCAAACCACCTGAAACACTGAAGACTTTTTCAGCTTAAAGTTAAGTCCAATGCCAAACTTATCCACAGTCTTGTCTCAAAATGGTTCCTATATTATTATATATATGTATTACAAATTCAAGCTAAATCTGCAATTACACTTCCTACTATTGGGGATTTGTGTGCTATTTGATACTATCTTGTGACTGAGATCAATTTGCATGATTCAAAATGTGAACCTACTGAGCTGTATGGATGACACCATCTATACACACCTGATGGTAATCTGAGAGGGAAACTGCACTCACTTTTTAATCTGCTGTTACACAGTATGACAATAGGCATTCAAACCTTCTACATACAAAAGTTGATTTTAGTTCTACATCATTACCCACAGAGAAGTAAAACAGCAATTTGGAGATACATATTGAATAGAAAAACAGAAAAGCAGAATCAGCTTTCAAATTTCCCCAAGAAACCGTCCTACTGTTAACAATCCTACAGTTAGCAACCTTACTGTCATCTGAAAGTCACTTCTTACCATGAGGAAAAGTGTTATCACCAAATGTGACAAACAAAACTGATAAAGCTAGGAGTTACTGACTCAAATACTTACTCTGTTTCTAAAAACAAAGAAGAAAAATTTCTCCAGTGTCATTTACCAACTTACAATCTGGAGGAAGGAGAGGACATGGTGAGGGGGCGGGGATATGAGGGGCAAAGCAAGTGCCACCGCCTTCCACGATGACACATTTAGCACAATGAGACCCGGGAGGCGGCAAAGGCCTTTAACTGGCACCATCACATCGCAGGAGAACCAACTCTGACGCCTATCATAGGAGGTTCATGTCACAGAAAACTTTCGCTCTGGGTTATGTACGAGAACGCCGCTGCATTTTTACAACAACACCAGGCAGCTTCACATCTAGGAAAACACATTCATCATTTCCACTTCTTCAGTTTTTAGTCATATTGTTGCAAAAACATCATTATTCAAAATTTTCTCAGTGCTGTGAGGAGGCATTAAAAAACATGACTAGAGTTGCTGTAGAGAGTGACGGAGACACACTTTCCAAACCTCTCTCACTACATTAGATCTTAAATTACTATGAGATTTACTAGAATGTCAACATCATACCTTCAGATAATCCCATTCCACCATCAGACAAATTATATTTTTAGAAAAAGCAGTGATGGACAGCAGATTAAAACAGTTAAAACAAACATCTAAAGGTTATTATCAAACTTATTATCATATATGTGATGTTTTGTTGCAGTCTTGTATTTAGCCCATGCCCACCCAATTATGGTGATGGCAGCAACCAACGAATCACACCAAGAGAGGAGGGTGACAGGGTGGGAAAACCCTGAGAACACCAAATTTCCCCACTGAGTGACTTGGCTCTAATGCATCTTCTCTGAATTTCACAGGTTTTCACAGGACAAGGGCATCTTTTCCTCTAGCCCCACCCCAACACAAAAATTGCACCGCAGCCAATATCAGATGAAGCTGACTGAGGCCTCATTAAATCTGTGTATTCTAAAATATCATTCAATAAATCACGCTTTGCCAAATGCATTGGCGCAATCACCAAATGGATTAGACAAACAAAAGGGACTTTACAGCACCTGTTACAGACTTATGCGAGGTACAAGCACTATAATTCAGGTTTTACAAGACAACATTTGTATAAGACAACAGTGCAGGTCTGTGATGCTGCGGGTATGTAACTGAAATACTGTAACACAGTGTCACATTTAATTTGTTGAGATCCAGACACCTCAAATTAAAATACATTATCTTGATGGGGTTAATCAGGGTGCTAAATAAATTGGTTGAGGATAAACGGTCAGCTCGGTGGTACTTAAAGGTTTAGTTTTTGTCGTTTATGCGACAGAGGAATGCATGTGTGTCTCGGGTCATCAGGTTTCCAGCTCTCTATTAGAGCACATCAGAAGAATGCAGGCTGTGGTTGCCCTCTGCGAGCCAGCCTGTTCATCCACTTTACAGCACAATACGGAGGGAAAGCGGGACCTTGATATGATCGGTATCAACAGCAGCGTATCGTGCACTGGAGCAAAGTTCGCCCAAAAGTATCCGCAACGAAGCAGGGCGACCAAAACTCAAAAGAGCGCGATGTGAAAAGAGATACACATTCACATTCCGCTGTCCTGACGCTGCAAAACAAAACTAGCGCTCGTCGGAGTGGGTACAGGCGCCCAGACACGCAGCATTGCATGGTCTGTACCCACATATCGGCACCAAGCTAAGATGGTTAGCAAGAAAGCTGGTTGAGCACTGACTCAAGGAACTGTCAGCCCTGTGTAATACGTCCCAGGCATCTTTTACAAGCTGCACCGAGGAGCAGAGGAGCGTTAGTTGCATAGCTGCCCCAAATAGACGCCGTAACCATTGAATATAATGTGCCGCTCAACACAATTAGTTGAAGCTAATGCAACCGGATGCTGAAGTGGCCATGAATCACCAACTTGACAGGAGTTTCGACCAAGTTATTCAGCCCGTTTCCTGTCAATGAAAGGCGTTAAAAACCTGTAACACTTCAGCACACCATGACTGTACAAACCATGACGCATTCAAAAATCCTCCAGGTGAAAAAGGCTACAGTTTAATACGACCCGGTTAACCTCCTATGCAGGCTGAGACCTGGAGGCATGTTGTCAAATGTTGACATGCTGTCAATGACAAGTGGATGGTAATACCTGGGACCTGTTGACTCCTCCTCCCGGTCCCCCGGGCTGCTGGTGGAAGTTCAGTCACAGCTGTATTTCTCCGCAGGTACTCTTTTTCTGCCATCCGACTCGCAAATCTCCAAACGGTACCTCAGAGTGTTGAGGGAAATTACTCCACTCCCTCCCCACTCCCCGCAAACCGTAGGTGAGAGGCGGCATTGCTTTCAGAGACCAGACAAGTTTACACGGCTTTCTCTCAAAGGCAACCATTGCAGTCACGTTCTCTGGCTGTGAACGTCAACACCAGCGCTGAACCTGCCTCTTTCCTTTTTATGGGCCAGTCCTCAAAAAGTGACATGTCCTGCCCTCCAGATGTTTCCTGCCCGCTGAAATGATGTGAGGTATCAAGAAAGCACAGCGTTCGTTTAATTTCTTTTTATTAAGTGTCTCATCCTTTCAGCTCACTAGGCTTCACTGAAATGCACAAACCCGTATCTATGTCAATCTGGCAGCTAAGACGGTTGGTTTGTGTTGCAAAGAACAACTTAACTCAATGTGAGGTCAAATTATGTGTCTCCAGTGAATGTGATTATGTAATGTTATTTTAAAAGTAATGTGATCAAACACATGTTTGTATGTAAAAGGAGTGTTGCAAGCCAAAGAAAAACACAGTAAAAATGCAATATGTAAATTTTACACAAGCTCGAAATGTGAGGTGAATTTTGGTAAACACAGATGAAAATCTTTTATTTTTTCCAGGAGTAAGAGAGAATTTTCAAGAACAACTATCACACAATTAATTACATACTGTGTCATTTAGAGATGAGAATGCTCAATGATTTTCAGCTGTTGTAATAGTAATAGCTTAACCCTAAAGCCAAATCTTATATAGACTTAGGCCTTACAGGAAAACTATGGAAATTTGGGCCTTACAGTGTTTTCCCTTTAAGTGGTTAAAGTTCTGGACAAAATGCCAACTCAACCTCATCAGACTCAGGAAAGAATTTTTAAATATTCAAATGTACTTTTTGTATAAAATTTTAAACAATCTGGCCCTCCACACAGTGACTATGCCTCCCATCCTGCTGAGAACAATTAATAAGTTTCTAAAATATCTTCCATCACAGACTGTACCTTGCTCACACTGCATTGGGCAGCTGCCCTTCATATTAAAAGCTAATACCATGGGCTGCAGCTCCATCAGTAGCTGGAAAGCCAAATTACATGTGTCTAGGATAAACCTGACTTTTATTTTTATAATTCAGTTTTTTGTACACACAGTCTAGTCGTAAGCATTTCTGTAATCTACATATTGACAAACCTGCACATAAGTTATATGGGTTGTGCCTTTTATGTTATTCCTCTTGCGGTGGATATCGTGAATGTGCATGTTTACAGTCTGGAATAGGAACCGTATGTGAAAATTAGCCTTCAGATAATGGGTTGGCTAGCTGTTTTAACAGCAGGGGCAAGTTATATGGTACCATTTGTTTCAGTAATATGTGTAATCAATTACCCAAGACAAGTAACTAATAATAAGGGTTCTGTGTTCTGTGTGCATGCACACATGGACCTGTATATTTACTGTCAATCAACTGTAAACAAGGGAAAACTGAATAATTAATATACACAATAAGTCAGTTAATAAATTAAAATAATTGTTATTTGCAGCCCAAGCACAGAGTGTGCATACAAAAGTGTAGGTGAAGAGGTGTATGCATCTGGGGAGTGTTTGTGCAGTAAGGGATTTAAAGCAGGAAATGCTCAGGCTTGTCTCTCAGATATAGCAGCTACACTCATGAAGCCACTTAGAAAAGCAACATTTTGTGACAGGTGGTAGATGTGAAACCCTTGTCCCATATGATTGGACAAAAGCTACAAGACAGCTAGCATACTTGCCCCCACGTTACCTTTCTTGGTTGCTTTTCATCTTTTTTCCTGGAGCATCAATACCGCCACAGAGAGAGGCGAGATATGTATTCCGTTTCCACTGCTTTGGGCGCTTATGCTGTAAAAGTCAGAAAAGTACCAAGTTGTGTCAGTTGTCACACATCACCACACAAGTGAGGAATGGTGCTGGGGGTGGGGTCAGACATGATTACAGGCATGTAGCAAACTATGGACTGAGGGAGTCGTCAAATGCTAAAAACATGTACTGGTGAAATATTTGTCACAACAAATTGGTTGAAGAGATGGAGCTGTCTATTTCACTGACTTCTCTTGTGGTGGAACTGGGGCCCAGCACGCGCAAGCGTATCCATGTGTTCATGTAGACTGGGTAGCCTCGCCTCATGCACTCAACTTCAGCGCGGGGATTGTATTGTGTAGCTGGGTTTCCCTCGACATCTCTAGGTTGGACTGTGAAGGCTCTGGGGTCTCTCAGCCCAGCTGCATCTCTCCACTTGTAGCCAGGTTTACACTGGAAGTTACTGGAGCTGGAATCTTAATGGCTTTCCCAGTCTAGTGGCCCCCACTCAAAGATACAGATATAGACAGTATTTCAGCAAGTAATGTACAGCCATAAAGATGTCAAGCAAGGTGAAAAGCCACGTGATGCATGCTCCATTTAATGCTTTACATAGCTCCTCCATGTATGTAAGTAAACCTTCAGAATGTCGATCAACGCAGCAGCTTGTAAAGCAAATGCATTAGCTTTGTGTCTGCTACTGAAAGGCAGAAATCTGAGTTTGGATACCTTTGAAGATCCAATATTTACTGCTGCCTTCATAGTCTTCAAAGCAAAGATTGACAGACAAACCGGACACTACATAAGGATTATGCAGTATCCACACAAGTATGTTTGTATATGCTTTATTATTAGAGCACGCCACTGACTAATGGAGGTCTCTAGCTAAATTTTACTTCAGTGAATCCCAACCCCAGGGTCAGGATACCTTAAGGGTCCTGAGACGATCAACAGGATATAAAGCAAACACAAATACCCCCACATGTAAAATTATGTTTATTGTTAGTAATGAGATAGTACGTTGAGAGTTAGATGAAAAAATATTATTCTCACTTCTCCTATCCAATTGCTAGCAGCTGGTTAGCTTTAGCTTAGCACAGATTAAAGACTGCCTGTGACTTAGAGAAGTTACTCCCTTGGAGATTCAATTACGATGCTTGTTGTCTTCCTCTGTCTCGGTCTTGCGATAAGCAAACTACCTGGCTGCTGGCAGTAGGTACATCCACCATACAATGCGCTCAGGCCTAGCAGTGAAGCCCACTCCACATGACTGTGACATGTAACAACAGTCCCTGTGATGGCTATTACAGGACTGTAGTGGAGACACTTGAAAGTCCCTGAGCAGGTGCTCAAGCTCGCCTAAACATCGAAAGTGCCTATTTACTGTCCAGTGTGAAAGTCTGGTGCTATTTCCAAAGTGGTAACATTAGCCAGCCAGATGAATGTTTTCACCCCCAGCATGGGGCCATACCACATGTCACAGCCTGTCTGGCGAAGAGAAAAGAGGGTGGCAGAGACAAGGGGGGATGGGGGGCTCTCTGCATAGGTGTCATCACACCCAAGAGAAACATTTCCAGTTCCCAAATGTCAGTGGATAATTACAGTGGGCTGCCTAAAGCACCAGGGGCAACTTGAGAGCCCTGGGCCTGACGTCAGAAAGGCCAGCAGTCTAGCAGCCTTTCTTGTATACATTTGAGACGATCGAATTCGTGTGTAGGAGAGAGAACTGTGAAGGTGCCAGGGCCTGGTGGTCAATTGCCATCCAGAGTCCCTCGACTTTTAATCCATCCAGCCTACTGCCGCCTTCTTGCCACATATTTATTTGGAACTCCCAGCAACCAATTATTCATCATGCACCTGTGACTCCCTTTACTAGCCTGTCATCCATAGTAGAGCATACAATGGTGAAAAATACTGCTAAAGCACTTCAAGGAAAGGCTCGAGATTACATGATTGGTCTTAATAAAAGCCTTCTGACATATCACACAAGAGGAAGATATCACAATTTTAGTGTTTAAAAGTAGCTAATTTGCCAGTAGCTGTACCCAAAGCAATTCGTGTTCCGTAAGTGTGTATGGACAGTATGTTGAAAGGCAACATAACTTCACTTTGGTTCACTTTATGGCGGAAGCGAAGAATAAAGAAGAAATGAGTGAGGGAAAGAAAGAGAGGGTAATGAAATTGTATCAGCCGTGATGGAAAATAGTTAGACAAGCTCCAAAGCCTCCTCCTTCCTTTTGAACTGTAAATGGCTGTTAAGAAACAGCTTTCACCTTCAGAACACATTCAATAACATACCAACATGCAGGCAACAGACATTCTTCCTCCTTCCTTCCGCCACACACACACATACACAGCAGCCCCACTCTATCATCACAAGCCAATATTGCGATTAAACCTCAAACCTACCTATATCCCTGTACCTAACTTTAATTTGCAAGAGAGAGAAACCCATTATACTGTTTAATTTGTTTCTTTCATTTTTTTTCCCCCATAAAAAAAGATGATTTTTCAAACTTCCTCTGACAGCCGAGTCTTCGAGGATTTAGTCCATCTGAAAACATGTGGTGTTTTGTGAATGTTTCCAAATGATTCCTAGATGTGGGCCGAGACAGGTTTAACCTATTCTTTTCCTTACCAGTGGCAGGGAGGAGGTATAAAGAAGGCCTAAGCGAGAAAGTCTGAGCAGTATCAAAATTTATCCTCTCTGCTCGATTTTTGTTACTTTCAGAGCATTAGGCTCAGCCTGGACTGTGGTTAATGTAATTCTGTCAGAAGCTAAAAATGGAAGTCCTCGGCGCTGCATTACCCAAATAAAGAGAATGCGAGAGTAACGCTTTTCCAGATGACCTCAGCAACTTAGATCTGATGTTAAGGGAAAACAATTTTCATGAGGGACTAATCTATATTCCTCAACATGGTTAACTTCTCTGCATTGCTCAACAGACTGTTTTCGAAAGTTTTTTTTCACCGTAAAGCAACCTGTAACAAAGCAGAACATTTCTATGTATCAAAGCAACGCCCTCAGCATTTAATATCGCCTGGCTCTTAGTTTCAGCCAATGCCATATATAAAAAGAAATACAAGATGTGAGCTTATCAATGCTCACTTGAACTTCATCATTGTTTCACGGTATGATTAAGCCGGGATTCAAAACAGGGGTTGCTGGATCGTTTTATGAAGGACATTGTTGTTGTAGTAACCCTCCCAAAGATGGCGGTTTTGATGAGATAGGGGAGGGAGGTAACAGAAGAGCCAGGCTACTAAACGGGGTGGAGAGAGCGAGCCATTGACACTAAGGAGCAACAAACTCAAGTGACCGATTCCCTGTTCTCCTTCCTCTATCTCCAGCCTATTTGCCCTCCTCTGCCTCTAGTCTCTTTCCTTCCCCCAGGCGCCCTCGCCTCAGCCCAGCTAACTGTGAAGCAGCGTCCAACACGCCCCTTCCAGCCTGCCACAGCCAGTATCTTGGACTCAGTCTCATTATACACAATCACAGACAGAAAGGTACATGCAAGACAACTGATAGAACTGCACTAAAAATCGAGGGCAGGAGAGTGGCAGGAAATACCTAAGGTGTCGGTGAGCATGCAAAGAAAAGAAAGGGAGCAGCTGAGGAAGAGGATAGATAGGAATAGTCTTAGTCTTGGTGCTATGAGGCTCTTTAGTAGGATACCATAGGCCATATGAGGCCAGAGCAGGCTGGAGATTGTTACTGCTTTGAGCTCTACATGAATGCACCAGAAAACCCCCTCTCCCTTTTTTTTGGCCTCCATAAGCTCTCCCTAAGGAAAGACTATAGGTTTTTAAAAAGCACAAACAACCGGCTAACTCCAAATTTGCTTTTTATTTCGAAAGGAAATCCCAAGCGACTTTTGCTCTCCTCTTTGTCAGACAGTTGCAAGTGTTCTAATGCTCTATACTCAGGTCAGTATTAAGATGGAGCAAGTTTTTGAGGCCTGCAGGATCACATCCAGAAGGGATTATATTAGAACAGCTATATGTCATATTTTGTGGGTCTTTTCATTTCCACTTCTTCCCATTGAATATCCGCTTTTCTCGTGAATCTAGTAGGAGAGAAATAGAATATGCAGGAGAAAACATTCACGTGCCAAGGTTGGATGTCAAAACTAATATCACAGTTACTGTGGAGCATTAAGGTCAGGAGTTATCCTCGACCGAGTTTGACATTTTGGGAAGACGGATTCTACCATGCTAAGAAACAGGAAAGATGTGCATTACATGTAGGTGAGCGTGAGTTGATGAGTTTGGGAAACAACTAGCTCATTATCAAATTATTATTTATCTTTATGCAGTTTACATTTGAGAGTGATATTTAACTTCTTATCTAACTCTAGCAAGATAATCTGAGCCCTATCAAAAACAAGTTGGAACTATTCCATTAAAGCCACGGAGCTAAAAATAAAATATTATACCCTCACTTGCCGCTCAAGCTTGATAAATTAGTAATATGATAAATGTCATGTCATGGTAACATGACTGAAGGTCCTGAAACCAACTACACCTGGCAGCTTCCATCCATGTACCTTTATACCCATACATAAGGTTATGTTACACCTCCCTCCTGCTGCGTCTTCCATTTTGGATCATCGGGGTGCTAGTCGCCAACATGTTCCCTTCCCAGCATCCTATCAGAGGAAACCCAGAGAAGGTCCCTTTAATTAGACCGCCTGTGAAAAATAATGGTGCATTAATGATACTTAAGGGGCCATGAGCTGGAACAACAGAGGAAAAGACTAAATACAAATCAATTCCAACAAATGTGTAATTATAGCTTAATTAGCTCCAGGTGCTGTCACCAATGCTGCCATGGAGGGGATGATGTGGAGGAAAAGAGAAAGAGAGAGGGGGTGCTGGAAAGAGAAATTTGGAGAAGTGAGGATTGTCACGGTCATGGCAACAATGTCCGCTTCTTTTATATGGATCACCAGCTCCATAACCTAATAAAGCAAACAACCATAAACTACATAATACATTTATTGTGTAATATGCTTGTTATCATAACATTACATTAGGCCTTAATGCTTACTTAAGTTATAAGAAATGTTAGCCTCTGTATACAAATATAAGGGGTTTCTTGGTGCCAAGGCCCAAGGGTTTTGAAAGGGAGGGCTAGACGAAGGCAATACTCCAGTGTGGAGCCACACAGCCAGTGCTGGGTAGGAGAAGTGCTGAATTTATAAAAACAGTAGCATGTACGGTTAAGCTTCCAGCAACATTCTGGTGTTAAAAAGAAAGGCTGGGGAGAAAAAACAACAGAGGGGGAAAAAAGAGAAATGTGTCCAGGGAGGCTTGAAGAGGATCACCTGCCTCGCTGGATGCTGGGGATCACAAACACAGACTCGCGTCAATAAATGAGCTCATAAACTGCAATTAAAACCCTGGGTACTCACCTTAGTGGAAACAGCAGCCTTGTAAAAAGCTAAGAGTGTTAGAGAAAGGAGGAGTAAGAGGAGAGAGTGAAGAGGGAGAAGTGGAGGTTTCTGACCTTTAACACTGATTTTTCTTTCTTTTTTTTTCATCCCTTTGCATTAATGCAAAACATACCATGCTCATATTTCTTTTCCTGGCTTGTACCACGGCACGCGCAAAAAACAGACACACACGGAGCTACCTATTTCGCAGGAAATTCACACTCACATGCCATGAATTTCATTGGTATAAAAGTATTACCAGTCACAAGGAAAACACACAAAAATGTCACGTCAAGGTATTTTTTCCTTCTCTGCCTTCCCCTCTCTCTGTGTAGCAGACACACTTTATACACATCTATACCTGGAAGCTTTCTCCTTAACAGCTATCCAGGGAAGGTAGACAGAGGGTCTGTCATATCGGGGGTGTTAGTCGGGACTGGACATGGCTGATAAGATACATCTGCCCTGGCTGGCTATCTATCTATCAAAAGACTATAGAGCGCGATGTCTGCATTGTGATTAAACAGCACAACACACAAGGTGCAGGGAGGGAAAGAAACCCACTATTAAACACATCTTTTACCCACCAAACCAGCAGATCGGCTACACAGCCTGCACCATCATGATATACTCAATATGTACCCATCAAGTCTGTGTTTATGTCACAGCGCGGTACAGGCCAGTAATTGGAAATGAGTGGTCGAAGTTTAATGAGTGCAACCTGTTAGATAACGTCGTAAAGGCTTTCGCCGCTTTGCAGCAGTTACTGCTGGCTGGGCAGAGTATCAGAGGGAGAAAACATATGATTGGTAGGCGCTATGTGTGTGAATTCCTTAAAGTAGCAGCAGTTATTCCTTCACAGGATGGGTGGTTTCTGGGCCACCTCTTCCTGGTTAAGATTACTGCTGAGTATCGTCTGACCTTGAGCTGGCTTCGTCCTCCTCTTGCTTAAGATCATGAGCTCTGGCTTGAATGTTATTCAAAGAACTTGCAGAGTCAACTTGGAAATGTCAGGAAAATGGCACATATTGCAGTAATGTCATTGAAAACACTCCTACTGTACCCAACTGCAGATACAAAAGCTAAAAGCAGTTGGTGTGCTTTTATAAACAATACATACTTATGTTTGAGTAATCTGGAGCTGTGTTTTTATTTTCAGGTTGCTGTGTGTCAGACAGTGTGACCGTAATGCCACACACCACCCATATCTCTGAGAAGTGTAATCCTGTGCTATGTTGTTTTTAATTTTGTTTATTGATTACTATGTTGCCAGACAAAACAGGGGAAACAACAGAGGGAAACCTGAAGTGATGAGAGTTGTGGGTGTAACGTGATGGCTGGGAGAGGAGACTCTCTCAGAGGCAAATGTAAAGTAAACTCTGCTGAGAGTAAATAAAGTGGATTTAAAAAAAACATGCCCTGCACTACTTGGTAGAAGGGTCCACTTTTAGCAAGCAATCTTTGTTTAATATAGGTTTCTAAAATAAAGCAGTGCCAAGAATTTGGAGGAGAGTTTCAAGTGAAATGTCATCATCTCGCCGCCAATCTGGGCATCAAGCATGTCTTTCTTTGTGAGGAGAAAATATGAGCTTGGTGACGGAAGTTTGAGGTTTAGTATTTATCACCACCCAAATCTCAGCTCCCCATCTCTGTTGGGTTTCCTGTGTCACCATCACACTATCGTGCCCTTGATGACTCGCTGCACAAGCAGTCACGCGTGTAGTTTAAAGAAACAGAGTCTCAGTATACTTTTATGGAAATATAAACAAGTATCCAAAGTGCAATTCAGAAAGTAATAAATATAATAAATAAGCTGGATTCTCGCTGTACGTAAAAGTCTAGTAACTCTACATCTATTATAGAGGATATTGAAAGTCATATGTTTTTAGATCAAAGGAATTTAAGAGTTAACTACTACATCAGCGTAATTTCAACGCCTCACTTCTGAGAAATTGCTTCCACTTAAAGAAAAAACAGCACTGCCTATTGTGCCATAGCCATGTAAGAGACTTTCGCGCTTGTATTTTGGGGATAATTATATCAATGCATAAGCTTCCAGTCACTACTTTGGTCTCTGTATTGGTAATTTGACTCACTGTCACTGTGACTCATCACACACAGGCACAAATGGGGAAATGATAATCACTTATAATGACTGGTCAGGATAAGATGTTGCTCATCCAGACCCTGCTTCTTCCCAGGGCTACACAGTGGTCGAGACAGGACAAGAGCACAGAAACAGGCAGGAGGAGGACCATAATCCTCAAATGCCCCCACTTCAATATGTGATCCATGAAGAACTAGCTGGGTTGATCTGATCCAATGAAGCGGAGAAGAAAACCTTCCTGATCTCTCTGCAGCAGTGAAAAACCTACATACAGCAAGAGAACTACAGCACTGTGCATGGTATTATACTGTACTGTACTTCAGTACAACTCCAGTGACAGGCGTTCAAACACAGTAAGAATAAATGACAGTATAGATTTCTTTCCATCCGTGTCCACAATACTTTGTGGTCTAACTAACAGTAAGACTGGGTGGTGGGGTACCAGACTTGTGTTTTCCTAATAAAACAGCAAGTGTAAACATGTATAAGGGTAACTACTAATTATACTGGGTTAATTTGACAAAACACCAACTGCTCCTTCCTGCTGTATCTGAGGTGGTGTGGTTTGTCTGTATGTCTATAAAGTAAAGAGTAAAGTCTTAGTTTTGTCTGCAGCCATTCGCTTGATTTTTTTGCATTGTTTCAAAATATATATATAGACAGCCTTTATTTTTGGATGATTTTTTAATGAGGATCCGCCACATACACAGTAGAGTATCATGATCTTTCTCCAATTCTTTCTCAGTACCCAAAGCTTGCAGGATACCACTGTGACGTACAGTAATACGAATCTAAAATTAGCTTCTAAACGAAAAAAACTTGTGGACAGTTAATTTCCAAAGCTTGGTAGACACTAAAAAGATTTATTGATCTGTACAGTTAAGTCACACAATGTTTAATCAGCCTGCATGGAGTAGAACCTGCAACTTCTCTGCTCACAATTGCCGAGGCCGACAACTGAATTAAGCAATGAGAGCCCACAATTCCAGTGAAGTTTATTCAAACAAGATGCCAACAGCATCTCAAAAGATATGAAGAGGGAAAGGCAGCATTACCAGCAGTTCTACAATGAATAGAGAGCAAGGAGAAATGACAAATAATATGGAGCTGCAGATGATCGGAAGATGCAGACAATATTGCTCATTCTCCACACACTTCGGTTTTATAGCAGTCTGCAGTTGTAATCACAAGGCAAATTACTACTTCCAATGTTAAAAGCTCAGCAGTGTATGCAGATTTTTGACAGCAGCCATGTGGTGACCCTGACTATGGAAGTGCTCACACAAGACAGGGCTTGAACAGGTTGAACAGTGTGTTCACAGCAATCCACAGCAAGTTGGAGGCCTCATTCCACCAGAGCTGATTGGGGAATACAGCTAATAAGGGCTAACTTATAGTGATGGTTGGGAGGAGGTTGCAAAATAATCAGGATTATCACACCCACTACAAATACAGGAACAGCAGAAGTAAGCGATTGCTGCATCCGGAGATAGCCAGATGTGTTAGAAGTCACATAGCGCAGAGATTAAGGTCGCACTGTCCCACATGGATTAGCGTTAGGCGTCATGTGATGCTAGCCGGGCAGTGTGCCAGGCAGGCAGGAGTGAGTATGGTAGGCTGGGCAGGATGCCTACACAAGGTTTTTATACCTGTGCCCGGCCTCCTTCACATGTAGCTCCCCGTCCCTTTGCGGTTTAACTACCTACCCAAAACAGATGAGCTGACATGGCAGAGGCTTGCAGCAGCAGCTAGTTATGAGCGCCAGGCCACCCAGGTCCCAACCTTTGATCTGAACTGTGAGACAGGCCTGCCTTTATTGTACTCTCTATGCTTGGCTTTTTGCCCTTTGCTCTCTCGCCTCACAGACACAGTAGTGACTGCCACTTTTATAGTTCTCCTACATCTGACTTACAAAATAAATGTTTTATCTTCAAACAAGAAAAGTGACCCCTGCCAGAACATTGAGGGTAACCTTTATCCTGGGTGCTATAAAAAGAGCAGGTACAGTGGGTGTGGACATGAACACCTGCCAACTCTAATGCAATCCAGTGTGTGTTCTGCAATAAACACTACCTTGTGAGGTTTATTATGTTCAGTTATTGTTGAAAACCGTGCACTGTAGCTACTATTCAGTGTGAGACCAGTTTCGTGATGTTGTATTGGATTTCTTTTTATTATACTGTACAGGTGTTATGTTATTGTGTCTGCGCCTCTGGAAGGAGTGTAAGCTGAGCATATGTAACAGGATTCTAAACTTATTGTTGCTGTAGCTGATCCAGAGCAGGACAAATAGAATAGGATATAAAACAAAAAAAAAGTACAGACCTATGGGAACATAGTAAATTATGCAGTAACCGATTGAACTGCAATGCAATGCTCTCGTATTATTTAACAGGACCAAACCCAAGTTAAACTTTTTACTATTGCATCATGTCGATATTGTGTTATCACTTTTAAATGAAAAACTATACAACTTTACAGTGTGAAATAGATACTATACAGTGAACAAAAACACTGAACCAGCAAATGTATCTTTGTCGATAAATTAATGATGGTAAATTATGCCATATCTTCTTATTGCCAATAAATTCCATAAAAGACTGAAACCATGTTGGTCTTTCATTCTTTAAAACCGGTCATGAATATGTTTTTAAATGCTCAGTAATTCCCTAAACAGCTGGACATTAGAAATAGGGGAAACAACTCAAACAGGAGTATATTGTATTTAGGGACTATATTTAGTCGTGGATTAACACACATCCGCCTATGGAAGAGAGGACAGCATGTGTGTCAAAATATGTGGTTCATGCTAAAGCTTACACAATATAATTGACTTTGGCCACACATGGTAATTATTACTAGGTTGAGTACTGTTGGTTTTGGAGTGTCACAACAAAACAGAAAAAACTAAAACCAAAAAACAGACTGCAGACAAGGACAGTGAAGGCAGCATAGTGGATGAGAACTGGGTTTATGCAGGTAGACGTAGGCGGGCTAGCTCCTCCGGGAATGGTTGGAAACGGGAACATGAGTCCACATTTCTAGACAGTGACTGGCTCTAGTTTCAGGAAATACAGTCCGCGCTCTCTGTCTTTCCTCTCTCTCTCCCTCTCTCTTTCTGCGCTTGTCTCTCCTCACCGCCACAGTGGAGCAGCCAAACAAATCATGAAGTTAACATCAAAAGTTTGCCTGTAAGGTCAGTGGATTCTGGCAGAAACACTCCGGGACTCTGTGCTGCTGGAGAGAGAGGAGCCATGAAGGCGGTGGGTTTTGGAGGTTGATGCTGTCTTTTTGTTTTACATTTTATCTCTTTTTCCTCTATCCGCTGACCTACCACCCCACCATCTACACATCTCATTATTTTTTCTTATGCCACTCCTTCCCCATCCTTTTATATCCCTCCCTCTCTGTCTCTCTGTCAGCCACTCACTTCCTCACTTGTTCTCTGTTTTAAGGACATGGGCTTGTCGGAGTGGAAAGCCGGCCTGTCGCTTGATATTACAGCCATTATGGCACCAGTGGAGTGACACAAGGTGTGTAGAGCTTAAAAGAAAAAAAATCTAACCAAACTAGACCAGATGGCTACATTAGCTCTCTTTGTCTGTGTCTCTCTTGCTACTCTGTCCATCCCTCAGGACAAGAACAAATACAGAGATGCTTACAACAAGAAGGAGAGAGAGACAGTGTGGAAGACTGGTTTAGGGGGAAAGAGAAAGCCAACCGTACTAGAGAGAGAGGAAGGACAGAACATGAGAGAAGGAAAGGGAGTCTTTGGAGCGAACTGTAATCCAATAACAGGTCTTGTGAAAAGACACGCTGACCATAAAAACTCCAGAGAGGTTATGTGGGGACTCAGCCAGATATATAGAGCATGTCCAGTTGGCAGAAGTGGATGAGGGGACAGGGAATGGGAAAAAGAGAGAGAGTGGAGGAGAGGACGGACAACAGGTTTGTTGTAGGTTAATCTCCTAAAGCCCCCCTACCTCGACTCTGTTCATCCCAATTTTTCGCTCTAGCAGAAAGTCACCTCCCCCGACTACACTTGTGATAAGATTTCCCTGGAGAGAGTCAGATGGTACCCTCCACCTCCCCTCTGCCCCCCACCTCTCTTTACCTCCTTTCCCTTCCTCTATCTGTTTCAACCCTCCTCTCCGTCACTCGGCGAGTCCCTCTCTTCCCATTTTTCCATCATATCACTCATTCCCACAGCACTGGTGTGTGAAGAGCACCAGGGGGATAAAGCTCCACCAAGGGGCCTCTTAAGTATTCAAGGTCACTGCTTGACAAAGCGTACGCTGCAGCGCGTGGAGTGTTTCACAAGGCATGTGATGTTTTGTAATATTTGATGTGCTTCCCTGCAAATCTGATAGTGTGTTCTCACACGTGTGTGTGTGTGTGTGGGTGTGTGTGTATGTGTGTGCGTACAGTTTGCGAAACAGGATGACCTGTGGACAGGGTGTGTCCCAGCAATGAAAGTGTTTACACTCTTTTAGATTTTCTGTTCCAACATCATCTCTCTTTCTTAAGACAGAGTTGACTCATGTGGGTTTAGCTTTATTTTCTCAAATTGCCATGTTGTCATGTGTATCTGACGCTTGGTGAAAATCTGGTATCTCCAAAATGGTGACTTTGCAGGAAGGAAACTGTCTGATCGATTGCTGCCTAACACTGAATGCACTAATTTTTTATTTTTTTTTGAAAGATTAGAGGGTTTCTCAACCATAGATGAGATAGTGACCCTTTAACTGGAGTTAGAACGTTAGGTGTCCTGACAGCTGAATGGCAGGCACATACCACATAACTGCAGCGTCTATGGGTCGACTCCAGCTGGGGACCCTCACTCCGTGTCACATAGCCCACTCTCTCTCCCCTTGTTTCCTGTCTCCTGCTAAAACTGCCTGCTCTCAAATAGAGGCAAAAAGCCCCCCAAAATAACCATGAAAACCTCTGAAGTTAGTTTTCACCTGACTGCAACAACATGAAATTTGATCTTAAGGCTAGACTTATATCTCAGCAACAACATTTACTGAACAAAACGGAAGCCAAATATAATATGATGCAATAAAAAAAGCAAACAACTATCTATCACAAGTGATGGAAGTAATAGAAGACTCACTCAGGTTTATTTCGACACACATTGTGAATGACAGTGATGTACGGTTTGCGGCCATCAGCCAAGCTAACATTGATCAGGACCGGCTGCCAGCACACCACCGAATCAATCATGTCCATTGATCCAACGCCATGGGAAGAATGTGTGTGTATATTGGGGGTTGTTTGTTGTTGTGGGCTATATGGAATATGATATTACTGTAAGGTTAAAATTAGAGGAAAATCAATGCTGATTTACAAGGTTGTGAGGCTCAAGGAGCACGAGCAAGAGCATGTTCTCCGCTTACTCAATAAAACAGCATGAGCTATACAAGGCCTTCAGTGTGAAAGATAACTTTTTTGAGCACACGTGAACAGGCCAAGGCTGAGCCAAGGTCTCTGTGCACTATGTGGTACATGCTGCGTTCAAGTTCTGTTCGAGTGGAGTGCTCTACATATTCATCATTAACAATAATAATGCAAATATCACAATATAAGTGAGCCTTGTAAATTAGGACTCTCATTCTGAAAAAACTACATCTGAAGGTCAGTTACCCTCATACCATAACATCAAGTAAGCCTCTGCATTCATCATCATTCATCTAATTTCAGTTTCATGATGATCAGGGTCTTAAGAATGCAAGTTTACCTTGCATGTCCTCCTCTCCTTCAATCATCAGATCGAAGACAATAGGATAAGACTAAGCCAGTGGCTCCTCTACAGATCTGTCACCAATCCAAATCGTTTCAGATCTTCTCCTCAGAGGAGGGGGTGAATGAGAGAGGAGAGATTAAACGCCCCAACATGCCAAATGACAAGCACTAGAAAAGTAATGTGAAGATTTTATTAGAATAACTGACAAAAAATGTTCATGTGCTGTGGATGGAGATTGTGAATACTGATCATCTCGCCTCCCACCCTGGAAAGGAAATCAGAGTAGATAAAGAGGAGGGAGAGAGCAAGATGAGTGGGAGAGACATGGCCCCAAGACCTGTGTGTTTTTCAAGACTCTCCCTCAATACTTGTCTCTGTTTCTGAACAGACGGGCCCCAATAGAGCTGAAGACGTTTGACGCAGACACAGCGATGAAAGGCGGGCGAGTAAAGAGAAACTAATGTTACAGTGGGTGGGATGAGAGAGAGAGAGGGAGTGAGAGGGGGAAGAAAATACAAATCATGACATGCTGGTGGAGTGGAGCATACTCCTGCTCTTCATATCTATCTATTGTGTTGTATCACAGTATCACACTGTGACCAAAACATAAAAATCAGATGGAGGGAAAAACACTGAAGGACCAAGGGAGGCAAAATCACCAGTGCCCCCCCCACCCCACCCCCCACAAAAAAAGAAGAAAAAAAAAACATTTGGAACATGAAGAGCTGCCTTTATGGTTTAAGAACAATGTCCTGCATTCTTTCTCTTAACCGCAAAACTGCAAGGCACTTACCCCTCTGCGTACACTCACTCGTATGCACACATACAAATGCACCGAGGCATTTGGACACACACCTCTCCCTGAGCGCATAAGTGCAGGCGTCCTCACACACATGTTCATGCGCATAGGTGCACAGACATGGGCTTTCTTTCTTAAAAGAAAAAGAAGGCATGTTACACATGAAAGGATCTTGGTGTGCTAGTGTGTTGAGTGTGTTGAGTGTGGTCAGCACAGAGCGGTTGTTCAGAGTGTGTGTCTTTTTTTTTATCAGGTGAAGGAGAAGCAGAGAGAGGTGGGGGTGGGGGTGGGGGTGTGGGAGGGTGTAAGATTTATCTGCTGCCGTCGGAAAACTTTGACCCCGGAGTTGTAAATCTGTCAAAGGAGTCTAGCCAACTCAACAGGAAACACGAAGAGGAAAAGCGAGGATGGGGGGGTTGGGATGTTTTTGGGGGGGCGCACCCATAGGCTCAACCATTTGAAAAGAGGCACTTTTTAAAATTGGGGAGTGCGGTGGGGTTTGGGGGAGGTTCGGCCATGTTTACAATCCTGAAACTGATCCCTCAGAGCCGGCGAATCTCCCTCCAGCTTTACCCCTGACCCAGTCACTCCCAAAAGAAAAAAAAGTTAAACTCATGTACACACAGAAACTATGCAGGAAATTACTGTTTTGATATATGAATGTTTCAAATTTCTATTTGTACTTGTAGCGTGTGTGATTTGAGATGCAGTTTCCAGTGATGATGTTGAGCTGGTTCTACTTTTTTGTGAAATGCCAGTGGAATTCAGTGGAAACTCCGGCAGCATTAAGATCGTGTCTCCTCAAATGTGCACAAATAAATAAAAACACTGTTTAGTTTCCACTGCCACAAATGAAGTATTTCAGAGAAGAGTGCATACATCTGAAAATGCTGTAGCATGAAAGTGCAAAACAAGCTTTTAGAAAACACTGATGCAAGACGATCAGTACTTTAAGAGCTGGTCAACTACATCTGTGAAAAAGCTAACTAAGAAGTTAGTTTTCTGTCAGCTACAGCTATCTCTTTGATCATTCAGTGCTACTGATCACACATCACATCACACAATCTAAGTGCTGTTATTGACGTGCTGTCAGACAGCCTAATGAGTATAAAATGGTTATTTGATTGAAGGCTTCAATGAAGGTCCACAAGTGAAACCATTAGTCTTGGTTGTGAAATAATTTGTATAACTCAAGACAAAATCACATTTTGGACAACAGAAATGTCAATGAAAAGAATTGTTGTTTTATTAAATTTCAATTCATAATTTTCAATCAGAGGTAACAGTCCAGACCAAGACCAAGGATTCAGAGCAAAATTAACAGCTCTTTGAGTCTATACATAGGCACAGAAGTGCTTTGAGCTTAGTGCTAACTTTAGCATGCTAACACACTCACATTGACAATGCTAACATATTGATGTTCAGCAGGTACAATGTCCATCATCATGCGCTTACGTTTGCTTATTGGCACTAACAGTGCAACTGAGGCCAGTGCCATTAGTTATGTAGCTAATTGGATACGAACAACAAATAAAATGTATCCTTCTTTAGATCAAACTGGTGGACTGACAGATCAGAATTGGCTCCCCTAGTAACATCATCATGATAGTACAGGTTAAAAACATACATCATATGAACATACATCATCTAACCACATTCCTGTTAGTTGATGGCTGACTCTCATTATCTGATACCACCTCCATCTGACTTATAAACAGAATTTTCAAATGTAGCAAAATCATTGTGGACATTACAGCAGTGAGGCAATGGTCAGTTGTTCAACAATGGAAGGAATATGTTGTCAATTGACAATATTGTATTCATCTAGTTCAAAGCAAAGTTTATGTAGCCCAGTAATGACACTCTACCAGACTTTCTTTTTTGCAGGATGTGCAGCAGACCTTCATCTCCTTGATCTATGCTGAGTTGGCAACATTTATACATACCATGAAAAGAGATCATACTTTTACTTACCCTGTAGCAACCACAAACAATGGTGCAGCGTAGAACTGATTAAAACAATGTTGCACTGAAACTCCTTACAACCAAACAATATGTTCCCCAACTAGTGTGCATTTTCTTATGCCTCTTTGTCTCTTTTTATATAACCAAACTCAGCATTCACAGATACAAACAGTGATGGTCAGGTGTATGAAACCACAACCCGTACATTATCAAAAGGCTCACTCGACCCAACATCTTTCCGCTGGGATAAGTGTGACCGCTCTGTCCTTTGCGTGTCCTGCACTGTGTGCCCGCTCTGTGCCAGCGGGGCAGGGCGATTGGACACACTTTACGGGGACTTAAAGCATCTATTACTGAGCCCTGGGAAACCCCAACACCTTGGCACAGGGTGGCACGCTGTCACAGGCTGCCCTGGGAACAGCTCAATTAGCCACCTGGCCACTGTCTCCCCATCACAAGACTGAGCTTTTCAGCCCACGGTGCAATGGATCAAGAGAATGGGATGTTTTTTTGCCAGCCAGCTGCACACACAGACTTAAGGGAACACCTTCCTTAGTGTAGGATATTGTTTGTTTTCTTTTTGTTTTTTCTCTAATCATCCAAGATCCACGAGCAATTGTTCACCACTAGGAGCCCACTCCTTCACATTGCATTGGTTTACATTGATTGGTTTAATTGAAACAATGAGAAGGATGAGCTATTGTGTCAGTGAGTTCATTCACAAATTAGTATGAGAGTCTTGAGGCTACAGTGTGAATGTGTAGGAGCATATCTGAACTGTGTGTAAACAAAGCTCTGAAGTCGCAGACAATGAAACCCCATTAGCATGTGAGGTGTGCTTTGTTGTTGATTTGACTGACTGGCTATATGCTAACAGACAGTGTGTGAAAGGGCATATGCGCTCAGTCTATCTCTGCATGCACAAGAGCACATATATAGTAGGTGTGTAGGCGACAAAGACAGAGGCCAAACAAGGGCATAGTCAGTCTGTGCCCCAGACAGACAGTGAACACATGCACACATGCTGCCACTCCCACGCACACACACACACACTTCTCACATTACTGTGGGTGAGGGATTTTTTTCATGCTTTCGTTGAGTGAAAGAGAGAAAGAGAGGTGTGAAGCCTCAGTCACGCAATGGCGCTCAGTGTGTGTGTGTGTGTGTTTTGGGTGCTATGGCACCAGTAGTATGCCAAATTGGGTATATATGTTGTGGTTTGCTATACTGAGTACATCTCTGCTCTCAAAGGTGAAAATGTAACGTTGAGAGACATGCACACAGGAAGTCATAGTTCCTGACGCCGCCCTTAAATGCTCAGAAACAATTCTGCACCTTCTTGCTCACAGGAAATATTAGTTTACAACAATGGACTCGAGGGACAACCTCACCCACAAGCTAATGCAATGGACTGCCTCATCAAAAGCTTGGTGGCAGCAGGTTTCTGTACTCATGTGAGCTTGCCTGCAGGCACATGTGTGCATGTGTTGGCATGGGGGAGGTACAGAGGGCATTAGAGGCCACATTTGGGGAACTTGTTGTGGTAACAGATACATGTGTGGTTTCACAGAAGAGGAAGTGAAAGCTGAGGGCCGCAGCTGTTCATGTCTAGAAGGCCACATCTATGCTAACAATATGAGATAGGAAGTGAAGAGCAGAAATTGCCCGTGTGCCACAGTTATCTGAGTGTTACAATCTGTCATGCACGAGTCTAACAGTGTACATTACTGGTGTCTGTCCCGGCAAGACACAACAGTTAAACTTCTGTATTTCCTCTTCCTTGGTTACTGCTGGTGAGAAAAACATAAACACAAGTAGAAATCAAAATTCAAAATCTAGCCGTTGCTTTTTTTATGCAGCTTACTAGGACTGAAGTGACTCATTCTGGTTTTGTATGCTGACAAAGTCATCTGATTCAACTAGAAAAGGTCAAAGTAACACCATATAGAAACTGGCATTCTGAAACCCTCACCTTAGCCATTTCCTCCATCAGGCTATGTGTCATCTATACCCACAAATGTCTTGAATTTAATAAGGTCACGATGACTAGTTTGTGTTCATTTAGGAATTTCTGGATTAAGACTGAATCATGCTTTTCACACTAAAATGATGAATGGAACTTTTAAAATGTTATTTCTCAATCATTTAGTTCTTTGGAAATATGCTTATTTGCTTTCTTGCCACCAATTATGTAAGAGTTTACCACGTCTGTATGGTGTGTGGTAGTAGCTGGAGCCAGTAGTTGTTTAGCTTAACTTGGCATAAAGACTGGATATGGGGAAACAGCTAGCCTAGCTCTGTGCAAAGATGACAAAATCTGCCTACTAGCACATCTTTTTTACACTGTGTTAAAATTAGCAATTTTATGTAGAGAAAACTCCAGGGAAGTTTAACAGCCAAAGTTTCTATCAAAGCTATGCTAACTGGCCACTGGCTCCAGCAATATATTTATTTAACAGACATAAGAGTGGTATAAATCTCATCAAGTAACTCTCAGTAACAAAGTGAATAAAATGTCCAGAATTTCTTTAATGGGGTTATCCTTCCTTCGTAAAGTCAAAACATGCTAAAATGTTAAGTATAGCTAACAAATCTTTGTCACTGCCGCTTCAAAACACGTGAATCTACAACAAATTAGTATAATTTTACTAAAGGAAACTGACTACAGGGATGGTATCTGGCATTAGAAGATTTCAGCAGGAGAATAGGACAACGCTGCTCACTGGAAAAATCTCTATAGGGAGAGAGAATGAACTACAGTCTCCTCTCCTGAAACTATCGTTGAGGTGCTCTTGAGCAAGACACATTATCAGCTGCCCCAGTGGAGGGAGCATGTCTTTGGCTGATGTAAGACTGTGGTTGTACTGTGGCCTCTCACAGGTGCTGAGGTGTGTGTGATTATGGAGAGAGTGAAAAAAAGTTGACTAGCATGCTTACATTTTAAAAATCTGCACGGAGCAGTTGAGAGAAGTGGAGGTGAAGGTTGTTTTTGGCCTAAACTCAAATACCCCCACATTTCTCCTCCCCACGTTCCCCCTTACCCATCTCACAGACTCCCACTCTAAGCCCTGAGCTCCAGTATGAAATCAACATTGGGCCTGCAGGAAATGAGAGATCTCCACAGGAGATAGAGGAGGGAGGGAGGGGGGAGGAGGAGACAAAAGAAAAACAGCGGAAAGAACCATAGATTTGACTTTTGGCATCCAAATGTCCACTGTCCATGTCATGGTCCCACTCCCTTTTCCTTTATCTCCTCCTTTCCTTGTCTCTGTCTTTGTGTCTCTGTCTCTGTGAAACATCTGCTTGTGTGTGTTCATGCATGCAGCTGTGCCTGCATCTATATAGTGAGCTTGAAGGGCTGGCCTTATGAAAGGCTCCGGGCTTGTTGTTCTTTCCTGGCACAGTAATTCGCTGGCTAAGCCAAGAAAGTGGACAAGCAGCGAGCTATTTCAGCAGGGCCTTGTTTTTGTTGTTCCACGCTCAAAGACAACATGACCTCAAGTGACCCCTCCCAGCTACTAACGGCTGGAACACAGCGAAGCGTTCAAGGTGTGGGAGGCAGATCCCTGCTCGACCACGCAGCGCACCGAACGAAGATGAGCCCGCTTCGCTCCAAAAAACCTTGTGATTCAAAACGAGAGTCCACTTTAAGAGAGACGTGGTCTCAAATGTACTGCGCAGGGCCAAGGGGGTATTTTGACTTTCAACATCTACACACAAGTGCGTGTATAAATCTGTCTGTCTGTGTGGAAAAGCAGATAAGCAAGACAGACACAGACACAGACACACACACTCTCATACACACAAAGGGGTGGGGTAGCAATGAGGGGCTCGGTTAATGGCTTTTAAATTTCCACTGAGTGAGTGACTTACAACTGTGGAGGAGCACAGCTGTTCCTGATTTGGGGAACAAAGAGCAACGATCTGAGAGACTGGACTGGGCTGCTCTCATTTAATGAGCTAAAATCTCCCAGGAGTGACACAGAAGTGTGTGTGAGAGAGAGAGAGAGAGATGCAGAGTGTATGTATTTGTGTGTGTGTGTCTCCACGCTTGCCTTTAAGTATCTGTGGTCGACCTTCTTGTACTTACTTTTCAGCATGAAGTCCCTTTTGTGCGTACAGTGTATGTGCCTATTGGCGTATGTGTGTACTTGTGCGTAGGAGGCTGGGAGGGCAACAGGATCCGTCTGCGTCTACAGCCATAGATTACAGCAACAGAGCAAGCGAGAGCAGAGTTATGGCTCTACAGAGCTGAGCGATAGTGAAGGTCAAGTCATTTGGGAATAAAGTATAGTTGGAGAGGAGGGGAGAGAGAGGGAGAGGACGACTTAGATGCATGAGATTTAATGCGGGGAGAGAGGAAGGGAGATGAGGAGAGAAAAGGAGAGGAGATTGAGGCCAGAGCTCATCGAAGCATGTCAATAAGAGTTGAAAAATCTAACATCAGCCAGGTGGAAAAAATCCAACCTGCTTTGATCAAAGACTTTCCATCTTGGGCAGAGAACAACGTAGCACGCTTGAACACGGCCTCACTTAAAAACTCAGTGCTTCTCGATGTCAAACTTTTTATAGTAGAGTTCCATCCCTTGAAATACTGCTTCCTGACCCACCACCCCACCCACCACTCAAACTCACACACACACACACTCCCCTCTCCTCCCCCACCCCCGAGCTGTGCTTTGTTTCCTGCCGCTGGTGAACGCAGCCCCCTTTTCCTCAGAGGCCCCCTTCGCTGCACTGCAGCCTTGTAAATCATAGCAGGTCAGCGTCACATGACTGAGGTCTAGGACACCGAGGGCTGGGGCCGGCCCTCTGCCGGGCCGAGCAGGAGTTGGGTGTCAAAGTACACATGGGTGGGGCAGCCCAGAGGGAGAAGGACGGGGACTTGACAGCGGAAAGAGAGAATAATAGAGCGGACAGCAGAAATATGGAGAGGAGGGAAAGAAAAAAAACAAGAAAGAGAGATAAAGAAAAGTAAGGGTGGGAGGAATGGATGTTAGCAGTAAACCAATAATTCTCCTTAGAAGCTGAAACTACTAAAAGAATATTATTTCCATCCATCCCTCCCTCCCCAAAGAACACCTCTCTCAACATTCATCTATCACCCCTTCCAAAAAACAGAGGAACTTTTTTTTCTCACCTCAGGAGATGCTCAGTCACCCATAGACTGATGTAGACATGAATGAGTCCCCCCCACCCCCCATCCCCGACCCCTGATTCACTGAGTGATTGGAGTTGACATACATATGGAGCACACTCATCCTGGTAGCGCTCAAAAGAGAGGGGGAGGGGAGAACATGCATACACAAATACATAGACACACAAGCATGCACAGTACATATGGGCCTATCAATCTCCATGTGCATGCATTCACACACTATCTACACACAGTAAATACACTTTTCCATCCAAGGCTGTATATAACATCATGAATTCCTTCACCAGGTTCAGTTTCAGAGGTTTCTGTACATGCAAATAATAATTATTTTCTTTGTCATTTTTTTTTCTTTTATGTCCTTTAATTTTTGTCTCGTCATCTTGTATGTCTCCCACCCTCTCTCTCTTGTTGTTGCACTAAGCACTTTGAGTGTGTCCCCCGAGGTCTCCAGCTTTATAGGAAGCCTGTCACACTAATAGATTTCACCTTCTCTCATTTTCTCTCTCGCTGTCATTCCCTCTCTCACCCTCTTTTCTCATCTGCTGCCCATTACGGACACGAGCGTCTGCTCACCACAAGCTACTGCAGCCGACTGTACTGAGAGAATTAAATATCTGGAGCGAGGCAGCAAATGTGTCCATGTAGAATGTAAAAAAAATTAAGATTAAATTTTCCTCAACCTGCTGCTTCTGGTACAAAAGGGTGCTGGTACAGTGCATGCTACTTCTCATCGGGTATTGCTGTGCATGCAAAGACTTTTAAAAGCTGATAAAAAAACTGTTAAAAACAGTAACCGCACAGTCTTTTGTGGTCAGTTAATGAGACATTAATGCAGTTAGCAGCTCTGTGAAGCTGCACTTGCTTAGTCTGTACTTAACTGTACTTTAAGCTACATGCTAACACGCTCATGATGAATATTAACAAACCAATGTTAAGCAAGTATAATGTTAACAAATGGGGGAAAATGTTGTCCTAGAGCTTATGAAAAATACTGATGTGTCACATTTGTAGTACATTTCGTTGCAACTTTGCTGGACAAGTATTAATGCTTTGCTGTCTTTGTGCAGTCAGCGTGTTCATAGATTCAAGTGTATCGGTGTCTTGTCAACATAAAAGCTCATTTCTCCTTATGTATATCTCCCTTTATTGAAAATCTGTCTTACAGTCTCTGTTTAAAGTATACAGGAGTTTGTCAGAACGTGGCCCGTCTGTCTCTGCTTGACAGCCCGACTTTGTGCATCTCTCAGATCTGTGTATTGAAGTGTCCTACCAACAACAACCTCACCTATCCCTCCTCCTCCTCCTCACCCCTCGCTCCATCTTGCTCATCCCACATGTCACATCACATTTCCCAGGCAGCCCCAGGAAAAGGGCAGAGGCCTCATGAATTGATGTGGGTCTCATGGCCATGACAAGGACAAGCACACACAGGAACACACACACACACACACACACATAAAGGGTGAACCCATGAGGGTGAAGTGACACTGTGTACACATACTGTCCTTCACCTGTCACCTGATTTCATCCGCCGTGTAGACATACACTCTCTGAACTTCTGCATTCAAATTATTTGTTTGTTCATAAACTTGTTAGAATCATACAGATACACACAGGAAGATGTCTTTGTCACACTTACGCTCACAGAGCTATGGCAACAATGCAGCCTTGCACCACATCATGCCCCAGTAGTTTTGAAAGGGAAGCTCTCTTTGCCAGCCTGATTGACTGCGGTGACAAGCTGGGCAAGGACGACACCTATTGGTGCTTGTGAGATACTGTTCTGCAGTGGGAGCTGTTGCAGAGAATGTATGAGATAAATAACCAGCGATATTGAGCGCATTCATCATCCACTGACAGTAAATTCACAGAAGAAAATTGACATTAGCTCATAAACATCTATCACGGACCTGTGTGTTTCGGCAACAAACATTTGAGTGTGGAATGCACAGCAGATGAATCAGATGCAATGGAGCAGAAGGGGGCTATGTTATGATATTTTCTGTGTTTTATATTAGTGATCCACTGTTTCCACACACACACTCTCTCTGTCCCTTTCCCCCATCAACTTCTCTCCCATGGTGCTTCTTCGTGACTCCCGTTACTCCTGATTTATTCCCGTTCCCCCGCAGCCTGCACGCAGTCTTTTATATGTCCAGTTAAGCAATTCTCTCCTCTAATTGGTTAATGGAGGGCAGAGGGGTTTGGTGTAAAGGGAAATCCCAGGAGCCTCTGAGGCCTGCTTCATGCCCACTGGACTGGAAGGGAGCCAAAATGTAGTCCCCACCAGGCTCCCCCGCCCTTGCCTCTACTGGACTGAAGAAGATCCAAGATGGATGCCTCCAGGGCTGTACTGCTGTGAAACTTACACTATTGTAGATGAAATCTGGAAGAAACACGCTTTGCATCCACCAGTGCTCAGTTTTTATATATTAAAAATGATTGATGTTTTAGAACAAATTCGCATCACATGATATTATGACCCAAAACTGCCTACTTTAAACTACTTTACAACCCAAATATGACTCAACAATCTCTGACTAGGACAAAAAAAATCATATTACATCAATAATACATCAAGACCTGATCCATTTTGCGACACAAACAGCTCCCAGAACAAATTCCAAGACCAGAATTGCAGCATCATATCAGGCCGCCTGCCCTGCTCAGTGCTTTAGAAAAATGCTTTGTGGAAAAATGGAGCAATTTTTAGAGATGGTGTCTTGAAGCTCAGTGATCCACAATGCTTCTGCATGCAGCTGTCTCCCTAAGGATAGAGAAAAACACAGGAATGGAAAGAGGGGAGGAGAAATGGTGGAAGAGGAAGAGGAGAAGGAGAGGGAGAAAGTGCACATAAGCTCGCGGAGAGGAGAGGTGAGAGGGAGAGTGATGCAGAAAGAAAATATAAACAGGGTGTTCCGTCTTAATATAGATTCTTCTGTATAAAAGGTCAAAGTGGCTAAAGGAGGGAGTAATACTGTCCCATCTGTGGGTTTAATCTCCTCTGCTTTACTTCTCTCTCAGTCTGCCTTCTTTACTGCAAGGTCCTCAGATCAACAGTGTCAAAATACTTCATTCAAGTCCTGCAGTAAATATCAAAAGTAAAAGTGCTTGTTCTGCAGAAAAATGTCCCCTGTGACTGAAACTACTACATATCCCATGATTCGACTGTGATTATATTATGATGATAGTAAATATTGATGAATCAGTGTAAACTGTAAGTAGCATTTTATTGCTGTAGCTGGCCAATTTGGAGCAATTTATGGCTACTTTATACACTGTTAGGTAGTTGAGTGTTCCCAACCACTACTATATCAGTAATAATTCAATAACATAATAAATATTAAAAGTCAGAGGAGCTGTTTTTCTGAATTATTAGTACTTTTTATTTACTTTCATACTTTTCCTTAAGTGACACTGTAGGTGCAGGACCTTTACTTGCAATGGAGTATTTTTACAATGCAGTTTCGAAACCATAACTAACGTGCTAATTTAAGTTTTTACTATTGCTACATAGCTAATGTTAGCATTAACAGCTGTTTACCTACCAGTCTAGAGGAAACGTTGCAAGTTCAGCATCAAACGTAATTTCTTTACTCGCCAATAGCTGTCTCCAGCGATGGAAAGCAACGTCAATGTTTGTCAACGCTTGTGTTGCTTCTATTTCTATCACTTCTTTTCTGCTACTTAAGTTAGCATGCTAGCCAGCTAGCTGTCTCGTTAGATAGGGAGTCACGGTGGTGTCCAGTCTGCCCTCAGTGCATCATGGGGGGGATGAAGAAGTAGTGCTGCACAGAGGACATATACTAATCTCTTGATCTGAAAGTGCAACGAAGGCTGAAGTAAACAGCTGTTAATGCTAACATTGCTGTGTAGCAATAGCAAAAACTTACATATAGCATGTTTAGAATCAGATTAATTAATGTACTGGTTTAGAATAATATTTTAACTATAACTTTTCTCCAGAAATACAGATCACTCACATCGTGAACCTCACGTAGTGCATCCAGTCTTACAAGAAAACATTGGAGTGGATTAATGGAGAAAATGTTTAGGGAGAAAAAGCCTTATGTGAAATGTATAGAAATGTGTAGACGAGTGTATGCATATGTGTGCATACAGTACAGGCATGTGTATGTATTTGCATATGAATATAGCCTACTCTTGGCATTACTATGGGGAGGGATCTTGACTTATATCTGTTTTTTATTCTTACATTGCTTGTCAGTGATAATTGAAAGCAATTTGTTGGAAAGTATGCAGCAGCCCTCTCATCACTCAGCAGCTAAAACAGAAATGTCCTTGAGCAAGGCACTGGAATCTCAAACGCTTCGGTGGAGCTGCCTAGTGGCTAGAGATTGCGCTTTTATCCAGCAGCACCCAGGCGTGAAAATGTGTAATGGTATAAATATGAAGCAAGGTGTTGAATGACAGGTCAACTTTCGCCAGATACTGTAGCTGAAGGTTAAAAAGGAAGGTGTCTCCTCGTTCTCTGACGTCAGGATGTTGAGATGAGCAGATAGTGTGGCATTTAAATTTCTCCTCGTCCTATCAGCTTGAACTCACCAGCTGCGAATGAACAGAGGTCAGGGTTCAAACTGTGACAATCGCAAATGTCAAATGGCTCGTCCCCTACTGTGACTGTCACCTTGGTTCATCGTTGAGGACGCCAGCCAACCAGCAGGAAGATATTGCAATAAAGACCGAGACAGCAAAGTAGTGAAAAGGAACTTGTCTCAAGAGGCTGGGCGGATAAACATATGAAAATGTTGCGTTGCATAATGGGATGTTGCATAATATGTCCCATTTGATACCACGTCACTCACTGATGCACATCAGGGCCCCACGTTATGCTGCTGGTAAGCAGGCAAACAGGGAGAAGGTTTTTCTGGGTGAGGTGAAATAAAAGGGGGAGGGAGAACATGGAGGGCTTATGGTTCTGTCTCTGAGCAGAAGACGTGGAGTGACGGAAGTAGACAGCCAATGGGGTGGGGGCGCGGTGCAGCGGAGTGAGAAGTGAGGTAGGGGGGTGGGGGGTGATGGTGGCTGCGGCGGGTGGAGTTGGTGTGTGTGACGGTGGGTGGGCGAGAGCGCGGTCGGTACTGGTATTTCTACCCTGTCACATCGTGTTAGTGTGCAGCCGAGCACGACTGCTGAGCACACCACTCTGGACAGCTCTGCACACACGGGCTGAAGCAACACACACACAGACACAGGTTTAAATTCACAAGGACACACAGGACCTACACTTGAGCGCACACACACAATTTGTAATCTCCCACGAGGACCACAAGGACATCCAAAACAAGTGCGCACCGATGGAGGTTTGACAGAAACCAGGGGAGAGCGCTCGAAACCTCCCAACTTTACTTCCATCCATCCGTTCATTTATCCATCATTACTGCACTCTACCCATCCCATCAGCCACTTGTGGGTACAATCATCACAGAACAATATTCAGTTTCTTTTCCGTTTCTTAGAAAAATGTGCACACTAAATGGAAAAAATGATTGGAAAGGGATAAATCAGAGCCAAATGAAGTCTGTCTGTCCCAAAACACTGTGTATTCATGTTGGGAAAATATTGCAACCTGATGTTCTTGGCTCAGCACTTCAGTTACACAGGCAATGTCTTGTTTTGGAAAGAAGCTCTTCAAACCCAGATGTGCAGACTTCACAAAGCTACAAATGAACCATAACAATTTACTTTACCGCCGTCAAACACATTGCCGCACTGGGCGAAGAGAGCAGAGCAGCCAAGAAGCATCATCTTCATCAAACAAAGTTATTGTGTCAGCGAAGGCAGAGCAGTCAGCCCATCCGCTCTCTGGGTCACTATATGCAACATGGCTTTGTGGCCATGAGCCTGAAGGCTTTTACACCGTATTTTCCTTGAGAAAAATGAGTGAAAAAGGGAGGGAGGGGAGAGGAAGCTAGTTCGGATGATGGTGCACTATTCACATTCACACCCCAGGCAGTGGAAAACAGGAAGAAGTGAAGAAAGCAGATGGGGTGGGGGGTGGGGGGTGGAGGAATAGTAGAGGCAGCAAGAATATTTCACTGTAAATGCAGCATTCACGCGCACCCTGTGGCAGGGGAAAGAGAGGGGAGAGGAGGAGAGGGGCACAGATGGATGGATAAGGAGGGAAAAGGAGATGGAGTGCCGAGGTGTGATGTGCGGTGACCCGAGCTCTTCGGTGACGCCATAAACTTGGAGGCACGCTCCAGCAGCTTCTAGGGAAGAGAGAGACATAAGCTGCCCTTGGCCACCGGCTCAGTGGCGGACCTGGGGGTCAGGAGGTACATATAGAGATGCATAGGGCATCATCAGCACTGCAGATGGTCATAAAGGAATATCCTCTGCAGTGGCACACTTCTGTTCTCGTACAAAACATCGATACTGGTTTTTAAATTATAAAATGGCTCCTGGCTTTCGGGATGATTCACCACTTTGGTCTGGACATTAAATATTCCACAGAGGATGAATCCCACTGACTCTGGCTATCACCTGACTTTTCATCTAGCGCCACCACGAGGTTGGCAGCTGTCTATATCTATTGCATGCATTGCCATGAAAATTGATACTGAAAGGCATTCATATTGTATTTAAAAAAAAGAGAGAGACTGTGGTAGTAACCAGGGTTAATTGGGGCCCACTAATTTTGCCCTGGGCTCTGACTATAAGTATCACATTAAGGTATGAGACAAGAGGGGTTTTTTTAGGTACAAGGAAGTACATGTTGACATCTGATAGCCAGCAGGTACTCATACTTGGAAAGCGAAGCAGAAGGAAGGGTAACACAGCGTGGACGAATGCTCAAATTCAACAAGTTTTCCGGCAATGCTTTATTTTACATGTCATGTTGTTTCCTATTACTTTCCTTGAAAGAAACAGATATGTATAATGCAATTTATTGAGACAGTTTCTATAAAAGACTGTGTCATATGGTTCTAATCATAGGGAAAATGGAAACAGTGTTCATTTGGTACTCTTACAATTATTAATAAATCGTTGACAGCATAACCATCTTTCATCAAAATTAGTGTGAAATTTAGTTATATAACCATTAGCAGGTCAGGATGGATTAATTAATTGTGCATTAATTTCAAAGAAATCAACAGCAACTTTTAACTGCACTATATCATCTACTGTTGTTGCTGTTGTACTTTCCATGTGTGTTGACGCAAATTAAACAGTTATTTCCAGGAAGTCTCCTTGCAAAAAATATTGAGAAATTATTGCACATATGTTAAAATCAAGTGAATGTTTCTCATGTGCTTAAAATGTCATGTTTATCCTAACCTCCAGAGGCTGGAATCAACATTATTGGGTCACGAGTTACCAAAACTCCGGCCAGTAAACAAGCGGCTTGATTTGTTTAGAACCGGGCACTGTGCCATGGATAAATCAAGGGGCAATGCAACAGACTGAGCTGTTAATGCTATTTGTTTGGAGCAAAGAAGGCAAACTATAGGGGCGATGTTTCTTGAAAAAGAAAGGGTCTTGTCAAGTATTGACCCTAGGTGACTTAGCAAAGAGTGAGACGCTCAGAGACACTCCATGTGGAGCTGTCAGTCAGCTAGGTGTTCACTGACAGAGCCTCTGCGGAGCAGACCGGGGGGACACAGATGGACCACAGGTAGCCCCAGATGTGTCTCATTCAAGGTGAAGGGAGAATGGAGGAAGTGGGGGTGGGGTGTGTGGGTGCAGAGAAAGATGTTATCACTTCCATCTCCTCCTCCGTGTGGGTGTGAAGGGAGTCGCTGAAAACAGATGACCTACATTTTCTCCGAGACAGACTCCAGCAGCGAGGCCTCCCTGGATTCAAGAAAAGAAAGAGTGAAGAACGGAGAGGCAGCGCTGGAAAAACAAAGGAGGAAAGTCTGGGGAGAAAGTATAGAAAGAGAGGAACAGGCAGACTTCCAGTTTGACAAGGCAAACATGAAAAGGTAGAGACGCAAGCATACAAAAGGAAACAGGGAAAGTTTTGACGGTAATCCTCCTCGACTCTTCTTTCCTTCCCTCCCTCTCGAGCGGTTATATAAAACACATCTAGAATTCTGTTCTATGCACATCAAAGAGCCTGCACCGCTATGCAATCTGCATATATGATGCGTCCAGGGAACAGCAGGAGGGGTGTGTGTGTGTGTGTGTGTGTATGTGTGTGTGCTTCTGGGGGGAATGTTTGAGTCAAAAATAAGCTTCTTTGGAGAGTACTTAGATGACTTCGTGTTTGGATGAGCCACTCGGATCTGTGACTGCAGGAGCCATCAGAAGACAATGACATTTTCCTCATCTGAGGCTGCAAAGGCGGAAATAATCATTGAAAAAAAAAAAAGAACCGGATTAATTCAGTTTACATGGACTATAAGCTTTCAGGTGGAATGGCTGAATGAGACATTACATTGTTTCAATATGCATAAGTGTGATCCTGGTGTGCAGTGGGTCTCCAAGGAAAAAAAATCCACTTTTGTAATGACACGGAATTGAGGGTGCTGTGGAGGAATAATGTAACCACCAAATGAGAGTCATCTCACTGAAGATCAGAGCTTCATGAGAGTCAAGTCTTATCATTTCCTGCTCCTGCTACCACCGTGACAAAATGCAAGTCACGCAAAACATTTGCTTTACTAGCATGATGCTGCGCTGATCAAAGCATTTTGCCAAATACTCAATCAGATCATTTATGTTCTGATAGAATAAATTAGTGTGGCCTTTGTATTTTTCCATGGATGAACTGTATTTTTCATGTTGGATCAGACAAGACATCAAATAGATCAAAACCTTTCATTGCTTTTAAGAAAATGAATTATATTAACAGAGAGAAATATTTGCAGGACTGCATCATAACCATGACTTTTGAAGTTGTACTGTCAATTGCCTTTTAATATGAAGCGCCAAAGATTTCACACATCTGATTAGGAAATTTGTAGAAAGTAGCAATGTAAGATCAATTGAAAAAATTCAAAATCAAGTTTATTTATACAGTATGTTTAAAACAACTGGTGTTCAGTGCCATTTAGTTAAAAGCACAATAGTAGTGAGTGAAGAGTGGCATCAATAGAGGCAGTCAAAGGCACAGATAATAGAAAAGGCACAAAAAACAACAATGAATGGCAATGTGATAAAAATACAAGGAAATATCAAAATATGTGCAAAAAATTTAAAACTGAAACAATAAAACCTATACGAGCAATTGCAAATGAAAACAAACTCTCCTCTGCTCACTAAGAACAGCCAAAGGTCATTGAGAACATGTACGTCTTGATTTTTGTCTTAAAAGTGTCAGTTGGGAACACTGCTTTTAACATTGATTGAAAACAGAGGTTGAACTCCACCACAAAACACGATCTCCCTAATGAGACTGGTTTTATTAGTCATTCTGACACCTATTATACGTAGCAAAGCAGTTTAGGCAGAGTTGCATCAGAGTATAATTCCTGCAAAGACATGATGTTGGTATGTTACTGCATAATATTTTTTTAGCTGCACACCACACAGTTTCATTCAACACAGCAATGAAAATGCTATGACTTGTTTGGCACGCTAACGAGACTCATCTCATGCTGTATAGAGTAACTGCCCTCAACTAGTCCATTGCCACTATAAAAAATAAATATGACTGTTTATGCAGAGATGTTCATTACAGAGCGTTCCAATAAAAAGTGTCAGTTATCGAATGTGCTGAAGCGTTAAAATGTGGGGTGTAGTCACTGATCATGAAGAGACTCTGGGCGGTGCGATATTCATTTCAATCCTTCATGATAAAAAACACAGGCTTAGCAACCAGTCCCAGCTGCAAGCTGTTGTTGTACACCTGTGGAAAAACAGCATCTGCTCATACCGCCAGCGATTCCAAACTCGGTTAGATTTTATCAACGACACCTGTTGAATGAAATGCTTTATGTAACCCTTTGTATCCAGAAGGTAAGTGATCATACTGTCAATCAGAGGCCAAATCAAAAGGCACCTGAATGCAAGTTGTTTAGTTATGTCATAATGTCACGATTTTAAATCTATATCAGATTGTTTTTGAACTGTTAATAACATTGAATTTACAATCCTGTGTGACTGGCGTCTTGTCTGAAAGTGGTACCAAAAATAAAACAAAGTCAGTCTTACAAACAACATACCGTGTTTAATGCCTGAATACAGAGATCTAACTTTTATCCTGTCACCAGTTGAGCCACAGGGAAACAGTTCAACATCTTCATTCCGTGCATATCCAGTGTTTGTGCAAAGCTAACATAACGGTTGCTGGCCTTAACTTCAATGTAACTTATATATACTTATATATACTTAAATAAAGCAATTTATTTGAAGTGCGTCCCAAGGCATGGTTTCAGTTACAGGGCCGTTACCTTCATTTAAAGATTTTAATCTCACTGTCCAAAACCAGTAGAATAACAGTGTTCACTAAGTGGTGTTTTGGGTGGATTTTCGGTCCAAAGGGTGTGGTACAGGGATGTACAGTCAATTCTCTTTGAAACAAAAGCAATCAGTGTTAAACAAGTGTATCATGGAGTGATCCAGAGGCTTTCCTTCCTCCAACTGTTCTTTGATCTGTTATGAGTCACAAGCCAAACAAGACAACAATTGCCTTGCATGCATCAATCTTATCATCAGTCTTTCTTTGATTTGTTTCCCCTTATCTCATGACCGTCTCCCAAGCATTTCCGTTTGATGTCTCCCGTAAATAAACAACTCCTTGACTCATTAACTTTTCAAAATAATTATGAAATAAATGGCGTGCAAGTTTATAGTTAACATATAATAATTTAAAAGACTACTGTGATAGCATGTTTGAATCAGGGCTCACACCATTGTGTTGTCACTGCTGTTCACGTATTGCCACCCTTGTGCTTGTAGCGATGCTGGGGAGACCTTCCTGCTGGTGCTGCTCCTCATGAACCTCCTTCGATCTCATGCTGCTGGGCGCACTCTAAGGTATCTTTCTCTGAAGCTTCTCCTCTGCCTCCTCCTGCTTGATGTTGCCCAGGTTCTGGCCCAGGCCTTGGGAAGCGCTCCAAGAGGAAGGGGGCTCAGCGTGAGCGAAACCACTTCATGGAGCTGTGAAGCTCTGCGCGGCTGAAATGCGATATCACCCCTACAATAGTAGAAGCAGAGGAAGATGGTTTTCTGCAGGCGGGAGGTGAAGCAATCCTGTGTGAGGGGCAAGGAAGCGGCTGGGAACTGAGCCTCCACCTTGAACCCGTGCATGAACCACTGGCCACTAAACCAACTTCTGCCGGTATCAGGAGCCATTGACATCTGGAGGCCTCCTAAAAATGGAGGTCTTCTCTATAGTCTAATGCTAATTTGGCTGGTTGGGTAAGCTGTTCCTCTTGTATGGTGGTGCATGGCGTACATGAGGAAAGAAAGCAGAGGCGAAGCGTTGCCAATGAGGGCCCAGTGTGAAAGGGCCAGAATCTGTACTGGGAGATATAGGGAAGGCCGTATCGTAGCACACCTGTTGCAGCCCGGCTGCAGGGTGTTGCAGAGCAAGCTCTCTTGCTCATCCTCAAACAGGTCACGCCAGCCGTTCCAGGATCAGAATCCTAAACACAAGAAAGCATCAGCAAGAGGCAAGCGGCCAAGCATGTGATGGGCCTGGAGGTTGTCGAAGAGTCCACCGAGGAAGCCCCATTCACCGCGTTTTGATAGTCTCACCGTTGCTTCTTGGAAGACTGGAGATGGTCACCTGTCCTTCTCAGAGCAAACTGCCTCTGGCTAATAAAAAGAAACTAAATGTCTGTATCCCAATTCATGACTTAATGAAACTAAACAGCTTTTATCTGCGGGTGAAAGTGTGGCCGCAATAGGTAACTGATGGTAAGCTGCATATTCCAAAAGACCTAGGCAAAAATGACATGATTCTACCTGCAATAACAGCAATTCCAGTATATCACTCAAGGAATAAAAATGATAACATTATTACTATAATGAACCCATAGTCCTCAGTTTCATTTGAAGAGGTTGTAAAAAGAAAGAAGCTGAATCCTATTTGGAAAGGGCTCAAAATTTCAGACTGTCTCAATCACCTACAAGCTGCTACTTGTGGAGGAGCACTGGGCTGGTTGAGCTACTTGTCAGTCTAAACTTGAAACTCAGATGCAGCATTTACTGAGGCCAGTGGCAACTGATAAGACAAGTTCAGTCTAAGGTGTTTTATGTACCTTACACAGGGCGCTGTTAAGCCACCAGATAAGCCTTAAAAATCCAGTTTCTGGCTCTTGTTTGTCACTGCCACTCAGGTTACATCCTTGGATAAACCAAAGCAAGCTTGAACAAATAAAAAATCGATCAAAAGTTATGTCACGTCCATGCCAGCCTGTCCTCCTCTCTACTCAAATGGCATGCCTGTAATTTAGAGGCTGACAACAGTTCACTGTCTTAATCTGCAACAATCTAGACATTTCAAAGCTTCCTAAATGGCAGGAAGGGTCTGTCAAAGATCATACCATAGTTCCCCTGCTCACAAGAAACATGAAACATGTATTGACTAAAAGCACCTTCAGACTAATTATGCAGTATTACCTCATTCACTTTGCAACCAGCATCAAAACATTATATTGGCTTAGTGGTTTTATATTAAAGTTTTTTTTTTTTAAAGCAATAAAATTGTTATAATTGCTCCCAGTAGCTGTATGACTTTGAACCTGAATCACTGCTGCACAGGAAAACTAGACCAGGAAATGTTTTTCTTATCCTTCAACTCTCAATGATCACAGACTCAACATGAATAAAAATAGTTTTCTCTGTCTCTGGTGTATAAAAGCAAGGGTTACTTACCATTCAGATTTCAAATGGCTCCCAGTCATCTACAGCACCATGTGCATCTGATGCTCCACCCACAAACACATGCGCTATTTGAAAACTCATGAGAACTGTGATGTGAGACCAAAAATCACTGACACATTTCACTAGAGGCTGTGGCCTTTAAGCGAGTTTTCACCTAAACTCATAATTCCAAACACACTCCACAATCTGTAGAAAACAGGTTAGCTTTATTTTTAAACATAAAAATAGACAGCCATTAAATATTACAGGACATGACAAAAGAAACACAAACAAAAATCAAAAAATGACACCTGGACACTGACCTATGGGCTAAAATTTAAAAGTCAGTCTGGAGTCCAGGTTGTGGGATACAAGGTTTGCGGTGCATGGGCTTCACGTGATGTCACATCTGCAGGCTGCTGCTTCCTGGTCAGAAACCTGGAAGCTGTCATCCTCTTCCCACTTCTTTGTTTTTTCTACAACAGAAATGTATTCAGGTTAATAGTCAATAATGCTCCACAATGCCCTAATAATTTAAAAAAAAAAAAGAAATTACTAAAGGCCTTCCTGAAATCAATTTGGTGTTAAAACTGACCTTGCTGCCGGCAGTCGTTTTGGCATAGGCGTGACATCGGGTTGTCTGAGCTGCTGTGAATTAAGTCGCTGACCTGTTTTCCGTTGAGGGCAGGCCGCCTTTTAACTGGGTTTAACTACCTTCCGAGTCACTGGAGTTAAATGAAGCGACCTTCTGCAGCGGTGTTGGATGAAGGTTTGGGTTAGAAGAGCATCAGATAGATGTGTTTCACATCTAAAAGAAATTAACAGGAAAAACAAAATGTACTAAATATGCAATTAAGAATTTATTGCTACCATTTGATATGAATAAAATAGCACATATTTAACAATTCTAACTATGCATCTGCTGTTTAGTCTGTTAACGACAGCCAGACTGAGCTGTTGATGGTGGGTTAAACAAAATTGTCTAAATACCTGCAGCCTTCTTCTTGGATTGCAGCTGGTTTCTTGGCAGCAGTAGCTTTCTTGGGGGCAGCGCTTTGGTTTTGCAGCAGACTGGAGCCTTGAGGCGCAGGCACCTGATCGTCTGACTGAGCTGCCAGAAGTTCCATAAAAAAGCAAATAATTAAACCTCAGACCAGGCATTTCTCGGCTGTTACAAAAGGGGTGTCATAATGAAAACACTTACAGCTTGACTTGGATTCAGCTTGTTTTACTGTTGATTTGCTCTTTGTCACTTTCTTCCTGCAAAATGAGTGTATTGTAAATAAGCTGAAAAGGCCTTGAGTGAAAAAGCTTTCTTCATTGAGTCTGGTGTCTCATACTCCATGAGTTCTTTCTTGAGGTGGGGCTGGAGGTCCATGTCGTATCAACCACTCGCTGGGCTCTGGGGCAAAGCTGGTATCATCATCACTGATAACAGCTTTCTGTTTTCTAGGCCTCCTTCTTCCCCAGTCATCAAATTCATCTTCACTGTCAGAAACACTGTACTTCACTACTTTAAAAATAACAGATAGGATGATTTTGCAATTCTGCCATCTTCTAGTAGGGTTTTTCTTCCTTAACACAAATTAGAACAAGTTTTGTTTTACCAGGATTTCCCCCATAACAGATAAGTAATCAAACAGCTGTTGCGAATCAGTTAGGGTAAACAGGAATAAGAAGGCTAATTAACCTCAGGGAAATGAGTTCTATCAGTGTTTTAATTCAAAATCCAAAAAACGGCTGCAGGTAACATCTGCGTCTCACAGTCTGTGAGGCCATGACTGATCTGAATACTCCCGAGTGTGCATGAGCAAACAGAAAGCTAAAAGTGTCTTTTCAATAGACCATGGATACACCTATTTAACCTTGGTGATCAGATCAATGGCAATAGGGTCATCTATCAGATTCACCTTTAGTTTTGCGTTCATACGCTCCCTAGGCAACCACTTCTTCTGTCTCCATTTCACTGCCAGACAGATTGTCTACTCACTTCATCGTGCCGGGTTTTCTTGGGCTTGTGGTAACAGGCTTGAAGTCAAGTGGTCTGCTTGCCGTCTTTGATGCTGCTGCAGAAGTATATTTCATCTTTAATAAAAATTCAATAGAGAAGCAGCAGTTGGTCTAGATAGAATATTAAGAAAATTGCAGTCTGTAATATTTTACCATCTCCCTGAACAAAAATCCCAACACTGGTTCAGAGCTGTTGGCAAACTATAATGTAGCCAACAATATCCACACAATCCGTTTGCAGTCTGTTACTGTTCAGCAAACATCCCAGTAGAAGTCAATAATGTGCCTGTCTCACTAGACATATAAACTTTTATATTATTTCGACAGCTCAAGCACTGTGGCAAAACATCCCAGTCGGTTTGTAATCGCGGGTGGAGATTGAAGTGGTGCTGCTATAAAGTCAGAAATTGTGGGTGAGGTCAGAAGTTTTATCTCTGAACATTATATTTATTGATATAAACACTAACAGAACTAGCACAAAGAAAGTTTTTTTAAGGACATCGCTGGGTTTCCTTTTGTACCAGTACAAATGGCACACTTCCGGCTGTTATTGGGTGATCTACCTCCTTTCTCCTTTGCCTGGGTTTTTGGTTTTCTTGCTCAGTGAGCCGCAAGCAAACTCCTCACTTGGCTCTGCACTCCTCCTTCTCCAAACTCCATCTTCATCACTACATTTCACTCTGCAATTACAGGAAATAAGGTCATGCAAAATGTTGCTTTCATTTGGAGACTTAACATTAAGTGTCAAGATGTAGACATTTGTTCCTGTACCTTTATTTTTCTTGCCTCTTGCCTTCTCCTTTCTTAAGGTCAGCTTTCCTGTTAGCTTCAGCCTTCATGGTGCTTAACCACATTAGAACCAGCGACCTGGGCGTGGGCAGGAGTCTCTGCTTCACCTTCCTGCTTTGCCTTTTCCAGCCCTTTACCTTGAGCATGGGCGTTCAGCACTGCTTTTGCCGCCTCAACGCTGGGCACAAGAAATAACAACATGGTTACGAGGAACACTAAATGCAACTGAGTTTGGATCAATACTCAATATACATTGACATCATGCTCCTGGAGACTGGCAGTATAGAAGAGGCACATTAGTAGCCTTTCTAAACTATGATGGACAAAAATGTATCTGACCATATGTTGATGAAATACAGCAATGACTGGCTGCATAGAAATAACAAGTATAGAAGGTGAAACCAATACCATCAGTTCTCAGAGAAAGCCTTAAGGTCTTCCCATACAGGTCTGGACTCTTCTTCAGGGTGTTCAGCTCTGTTAACTATAAGAAGAACAGCTGGGTCAAAAACTGACAGTTTAGATTACATTTCACATATCAAGAAAGAATTCAGCATAACTCAACATCACACCTTCGCGTACTCTGGCACGGCTCCTCTTTCTTCTCTTTGGTTAGAACCACATGGGCATGCTCAGCAGAGTAATTGTAGTCAGGCCACTAGTGTCCTCCTCCGTCTCTTTTCCTCTTCGTTTCATCCTCCATCTCCTCATCATTCTAAGCATAAATACAAATATTTATTTACTCAGGTGGAAGCTGATTCCTGGAATTGATGTAGCTAAGCCATTTGAACCAAAGTGTCTGACCTTCTCCTGGGCCTGTTTCAAGCCTTGACTGGGTCAGAGTCGTAGCCATCTGCTACAGCACTCGGATCAGTTCCTTCTTTGGCTTATTCTCTACAAGTAGATGAACAGTATCAATACTTGATCGAAAAAATCTAAATACATTATAGAGGTCTACTGAATATGGCTAAATGATCATCAGAATTGTGAATGCCATTCTCAGGTATTACAATTCAGAAGGTGCTCGAAATTTCATTCAATTTGACACAAAACTTGCACTATAACTTCCTTTCAATTACTTGAAATGCAAAAAAACACACATCTTTCTGTTTGTATGTCTTTCAAATAAAATTGCATGATGTGAGCACAAACAAGAATTGTAACAAGCTACTAACTTCGATGACCAAGGTGCCTGGTTTTCTACTCCAGGATAGGCGAGCCTGATTTGTGAGCTTAGCGCTCTGCCCCCAACATGCCGACCAACCAGTCCTTTCTCAACCACGTGGTACTTCATTCTCAGCTCGCAAAGTCCTTGAGAATATCCTCATGCAGAACTCCATACTTCTTCAGGCTACATGGTCAAACAGAGAACCCTAAAAAAGGAAACAAAAACCACAAATACTAAGGTTCTGGAAATAGGTAGAAGCTTTTCAGAAATGCATGATTTTTATATTAAGTACAATAAGATCTCTTCCTTTATTTGCAGGAATATTAGATGCATGCATATTGTGCGTAGTACCATAGAATTGGGTGAAGACTCTGCGGTTTGAAAGACCTTATGGAGGCAACTTCTGCCTCAGCCAACTTCTCTGCTGCTCTGTCTTGAGCCACAAAGCGCTGCGGTGGTGTCAGTGTGGTAGTCCTTATAGTCTGTGATCGAGGAGGGACCTTCTCCGTGCCATTCAGCATTGGCTCCATACGTTCTGTGGGCCTAGAGCATAGAGAATAACCAGCAATGACAAATGGGCAATTGAAATGGTCTCAAAGAACTTAAATGAATGAGTTAACGTTGTGTACGCGTGGAACATCCTGGGGCCATTCCTATGAGGAAGGATAGTTTTAGTGACTAACCTTGCTTCCAAGATTTGACTGTGATTCAGAGATCTCAATGGTGGTGGAATCAATGATGGCGACCTCTCCATTGTTCATACTGATTGTCCATCACCTGCTCAATTGTGCCTCTGAAACCTTTATAGTTTGGAAGCTGGAAAAAAAAAGTAATAAAAATTGCCATAATCCTGCATACATCAGGAAATATAGATGTAATTTGAAAGCAACAAAATATTGTCTACACCATAGGCAGGCTCCTACTTCGCCAACATCTGAGGTAGATGTTGCTGATGATCCTCTCGTATATCATAGTTTGGGATCTGCCACTGGCCAGCCTGTGCGATACCAAACAGTTACTAACACCATTGAGATGATGGGTATGTGCCTCTGGCTCTACTGCGCTGGTTGTATTAGTAGTTATTAGCAGGCAGATTGTAGTCCATGGATGGGAAGAAGAGGCGGGCCGGAGGACTGGAAGGGACAAAGAGTTAATTAGTGACGGGTAAACCATAAATTAACTAAAATAAACTAAATGTGTGAAGGAGGCCTGTAGCTTCCAAGTGTTTTGTGGGTGCAAGAAGGCTGTGGCCTGGCATAGTGAGAAGATGTATCGAGGCTGGCAGAATTCCTTGCCACCATACAACTGGTTCCAAACTGACCCAGGGCTGAAAACGGGTTCAGGTTGTTGCTTCCCTGAGTTCTGAGCCAAACCAACAATGATAAATATCAGAGAGACCTGAAAATGAAAAGAGTTGAGGAGATTAAATTATCAGTATTCTCAAAAAATACCTATATTTCTTCCAGGAACAGTCAGTATAATAGAATTTCTTTAGGGCTGTTTGCATTTGTTCCCCACACAATTAAAAACGGTAATTTAGATCAAGATTAGAAATAATGTAGAAGTTGGAGGGCAAACCACAGTTTTCCAAACATATGAGCAACTTGAATTAACTGATCATCAACCAATCAAGTGTGATCATCTCACCTCTCCATGGTGGTAGTGGGACATCTCAGCCACTGAGCCAGCCAACTGGGCCACCTTCACTTCCAGCTTGTCATTTCTCTTGAAGCAACAGAACAACACCTTCCTCTGGCCAGAACTTCAGGCCTGACATAAACCTAGTACAGACACACATTAGATCCTCTCTCTGTGTTTCTTATGAGTTATAACTGTTCTTCTTGACCATAATCATTTCACACCATCCACCAGGCAGGAATTGACCTCTGTCAGAGTTGGAAAAGTACCAGCTCCTTGTTGACAAAAGTCATTGTAGGAGAGGACTTGGTGGACTGACCATACAGGTACTCTCCTGTGAGAAGAGACGGGAAGAGGTGGTGAAACTCAACGAAACAGTATTAAGTCACAAAATGTTCATCAATAGTTCAGATGTTACACCTCAGGCAGGTTGTGCTCCTCTTTAACCTGTTGATCATGAAGTTGGTCCAGCCTCTTTCGCTCATCCACTTTCTTCTTGCTAAAGGCCTGGAAAAGAAAAAAGATGCAAGAACAAAATATCAACACTCCAGCTACTAATCATATCGTAGTCAGAAATTTAAGACAACTAATAATGTATCCTGTTGTAGTGTACCGTAACACCCCCACAAGAAAAAAAATTTTTTGTTTAATTTGATGTAATCTTGCTCAGGATGTATATCACATTGGCTGAGAATGAGCCAAACAGCTGTGTAACTCTTACAAAGAAGGGTGATAAACTCGCCGTCTTTGGGTCAAGTACTTGAATGGGATCTGATTGCCTCTGCATATCAGAGAAGTACTCATGGCCTCCTGCGATGTGCTGGTTCCTAAACCTGTGTCCACATGGGAAGAGAGAATCTATTGGATAAACGTATAATGACACACAAGACTATAACATGACATTTGTCAGGTATGAAGGGTTAACACTTGTAAGTTTACTACCACAGAGTTTGTAACAAACCTTGTAGTATTGATTTTTCAAGATTTGTGGTTGGGCTGGCTCTCCTTCCGTACATCAATTCAGGGATGCTAATAGAAAGACTGAGTTTTCTTGTATGAGGCCTTAAGAGTGGAAATAATATTATTTTGAATTACTTAATGTCTTCTTGTTGCCATTTCAAAGTTTACACATTCACAATAACAGCACAGACCAAAACCAAGATTTATTCAGTTCAGACTATTCCTGGCTTTTGTCACCAGATGGCAGTCTTATTTGCCAAGCAGACTACATTTGGAGTTTTCTGGGGCTGATCAACTTCCATTCACAGTCATCTGGTGAGTCTCCATATTATTTCCAACTTTCAATTATTTCTTAAAAGCAACTACAAGAATGAGAGCAGAACCGTTATACGAGCAAACTGTGAATCCTGGGAGTGGCTGAAACTCCAAACAAAATTTTACCAACACATCCTGGAAATGACATACCTTGATGATGGGGTGATGAACTCTTCAGGAAGTTATGGGCGCAACTGGCGGCCAGTTATATGGTGGATGAAGTTGATCAGCAAGCCCTTAATGTAGGGGAGCCATCTTGATCCTGAAACAATCGCAAGGAATACACAGGAGTCAGTCATATTAATGTAAAGTAATAAGTAAAGCTAAGAATACCACATGAATTTAGAAGCTGCTACAGCTTTAGAAAAGTTTGTTTATTCAGTTTTCTGTCCCCAGTACTGAAAAGGAATAATAACAAGGTTTTAAATGATGAACAAAAATTATTACTGTGAAAATCAGTAAACAGACATGCACATTTCACTACATGCTGAAAAGCATACCTGATCTGTCATGATCATGATCTTGCCATAGCAGAAGTCTTGAGGGGTCTGGGTGCGCTGTAGTTCTTCTTGTACTGAGACCAAGGATCTTAATGGTATTGTTTATCTCATTCTCCATAATCTGAAAGGAAAAACAATTTTCAGTTCTTTGCTAAACTTATAGAAATGAATGATTAAATAGTCACATATCTGTGAAATATTAACATTTATTTCTTTATATTAGATTATAATATTGAATAGTTTTCTTTGATTTAATTTTTATTGGTGTCTCATTACACCATTTAAGTCTGTGTCTGCTGCTATCTAATAACTGAGCAAAATTCTGTTGGGCTTAACCTACTGTTTGTGTGAGGCCTCCCGGACGTTGAGCATTTTTCCTCTAAAGGGGAGAAGTATGGCAGTCTCTGCCGACCAACTCCAGCCCAGACACAGCCAGTGTCTTGTGAGTCTCCTCAATGAAGTGGCGTGCAGCCATGGAGTTCTTCCATCTTCATGAAAAGGAGGCAGAGCGACAGGCGATGCGAACAGTGCTACTCTGATTCTCCGCTCCAGTGTGAGGGTGAGTTGTACCTGCCTGCCAGCTGCATGCCCACCGTGAGAAACACGCGCATGTAAAGCGAAAACCGGTGATAAGACAAGTTAAACAGGCGACAAAGTGCATCACGGTATTTCTCACTGATACATTTTGTGGCGGTGGCACACGCGGTAATACTGCCGCTGCTGAAATGTTATAAAACTGCAGAATACCTGGTTGAGCCGAGGAGGGAGAGAGAAGAACTGAAAAGAAAATGGTGGTGTACTAAAATCTTTCGGCACAGTACAGTGCCATCAGCAGGGTTTTCCTCTGGATTCATTTATTTCATGTTTATTTTGACCTAACGTCTGGCCTCCACTGTCATTAGCCGCTGTCACTCACTGCGCTCTCCCGGGTTTATTTGAGTTTCTGCCTGCTCCTATGAATCAAGATGGCATGATTTTAATCACGATTAATCGTGCAGCCCTACAAAGACACACCAAAAAATGAAGAGGTTCAAAAAGACACAATAAGATGCAAAACTACCTGAGGAAAATTAGAGAGAACAAACAAGGAGAACAACCATAAAAAAAAACTCCAAAATGTCTGGAAAGAGACTTATTACAACTAAGACAAATTATAAAAACTACCTCAAATGAAGAAAAAAAATGACAATAGCGTTGTTTATAGTCATTGATGTCTCTCGGTCTCGGTGTCTCTCTGCCAGTTTTAGTGTCTTGTTCCTTTAAAGGAGTTGCAGGAGGACTTTTATGTGAGCTCAGAACCTGCTCTCTAATGATCCCTCCATGGTTACTGTTACTTTGGATTAAGATTTTACCTACAAATAAGATCAGTTTAAACAATATGGTGCTTTGTCAAACAGTATCACTCTGATTGTCTTCATTATCTGTGAATCTGTTGATGATATTTGATTGATCCATGAACAGTTCTGTCTCTAAAATGGGTGAAATCGGATCAAAGTTAATCTTTGACAAACAGTCCAAAACCAGAAGGGTTTTGAAGCTGTATAAGTTTCTACAAATAAAGTTGTTGACTGTTGAATGTCAAGAGCCAGTCCAGACTTTGGCTTTTACATAAACATATGACAACTTCTGTCCATCAGCTATACCTCTTATCCTTTAAAGAATTCGGGAGGCCAGAAGCCAATCCCCCACTAAATTATTCATCTTTTACTCAAATTGTTGCTGGTCAGCTAATTGCTAACAATTTCTAACAACATAATTGCTTATGACAGTCACAATAAATACTTTAATAGCTTTTTAAAGTGCCTTTATTTTTGGTAAAATTTGAAACAAAAGATCTTGGTATTGGGAAAGGAATGAAAGGATGATAAAGAGAGATAATGATACTAAGGAAGGGATTAGTTTAATAGTTTAAACAGCACCAGGGTCTGGGTTTCTCCCCTGTATTTTTGAGAGAGATCTGGAGGAACAGCATAATTTATGAATCAATCAATCTGAGAAGTAAAGTTCAGAGGAGCCAAATAATCAAATAACCTCCTTCATTTCCCTCTTGACTGTAATAACCATTACAGGTGGAGGTCAAGTCAGATATTTGCAGTGTGTGAAAAGATATAAATATGATAAAATATGAAATAATT
>BRZM01002719.1:0-13710 GCA_033238685.1 Lates japonicus | reverse complement strand
ATCAGCCTTCGTTCAAGTTGCATGTGCTATGACATGGAACATACTGTAGGGCTACTCCAGAGTCATGTGAAGAAAGAGACAAAAGATGTATGATGTGAAATGCTGAGGCGATGTTTCGGGCTCAAGATTTCATCTCAGTATCGCAGTCAGAATTGCTGGCCATGTCACATGTAACAGCCAAGCCCACCTGCGTAGCATGGATGAGCCGGCCAGACACAAACCTGCTTACTTCAGGCTGCCCCTGTATACTTCTTGCCAGATACAATTAAAAAGGATAAGACCTCTAGTCAAAAGTCAAGCTTGATTTACATATCAGAAGAATTAAGACATATTTTCGCATGCTATAACTGTGCTCATCTGGGAATGTAGTGTGATATTGTCAAAGGCAAAAAGAGCCCTTGGGAGCATAACAATAAAACATAACATTTAGCTACAGTATATTTTCCTGATACAGATATGTGTTTGACCCCCAAGGGACAAATTAAGATTGTGCATGAGGTAATATGGCTCCAGATCAGGAAAACTTCCACCTGAAAGAGTGTGAGTGAGGAGGGAATTAGCGCGAGTGTGCGGCAGACGGCCGGGCACCCGGGATTTGGGAGCGCACCTGAGTGAACTGTCAAGTCTTCAGGGCCCCAAATCAGGCAGGCAGACACAAACGGATGCAGCAGGCGATAAAGCTGTCTGCACCAGAGGCCTCAGTCAAGCTCCATGGGCAGCTCCTTGACCTGAAATAATATACATGCAGTGGCCAGGTTATCTACTGCCTGAGACAATCATTGACAGCAGAACTGACATATAGTAGATAACATTCACAACACATACACTTTGATATGTGCTTCATGCTATCCAAGTATGTTCTATGGCTAATCTTATGTCTTGTAAGCAAAGTTTCAGTATGTAATTACAATGAATAGGTCATACATAGCCATTATGGGGAGAAATCTTCTACTTGTAGGTGAACCATGGGAAGGTGTTATAAATGTACCGCATCCTTACAACATGATTAATAATACCGCAAATTTTACAGATAGGTCAAATAAATGAGGTCCTTTTCTCTCCATCCCTGCACAGCATCTGGAGTTACATGTCCACGCAATCAGTGGCACACATACAGTTCCCTTAGGGTTTAAGTAAACACACACAGAGAAAGGCACACACACCCGCAAACCCCTCTCCCCCCAACAAAAGTATTGTCCTGAAAGAACAAAGAAAAGAGCAAACTCTTGAGCCACAAAATAACAGATGAGAGGAGGTGCAGCTTGTATTTGAATGTGTAGTGACTACATGGCATGATGTGACAAACTATAAATACAGCCAAGACATGCTGAGCAGCACAGTAAGCTTTCCCTTTCACTGGTAGACCTGAAATATGGCAAACTATCAATTTTAAAATACCTTACCAGATACAAGCAGTATGGCTCACCGCGTAGGTCAATTTTTTCATTACATAACAGTAAACATCTGATGGTGATGACTTCGTTTTGTCTCCACCAGCCTGCTATATTTGAAAGAAAAAAGCACGAAATGCCATATGACAGAAGTGGATCTGCTCTGAGAATGACTCTTCACTTGCAACCGACGCTCAAAAGACGAGGACCCTTCGGTGAACCAATTGGATTTTGAGTCGTGATGTTCAAGAGCAAGATAGGCGGGGGAGAGAGTGTGAAGCAACTAAAGTCACTGGTATTACAGAACACTATAGACCTTGTACTGGGAAGTGGGACGGAAAATAGTACAAACCATAACAATATAAACAAACAGCAAACACCTGTTAAAAACAATTATAACAATCTTAATTGTTTTATTTCTGTTATATATTAGCAGTTAGATTTGCAGTAGGGAAAAACTTAACAAGCTGCCTCTAGTTAATATTAGTCTGTGGGAGATCTTATGATAAATAAACAAAGGTCACATAATATACATGAGAAAGCGTGGTAAAATAGTAATTTTGAGTCTGAATTGAGTCTTTCAAACACATTGTGAGAATCACTGAAAATAATGTCTGTACATCTCAAAGATCAAAATCAAGTTAATCTGGTGCAGGTTAATCTGTATCTCTTACCAAGAATATATTTTTATTCAGATAAGAAGAACATGTAAAAACTGGTAGTGATGGTGAATTGGTCATTTGAACTTTAACTCACGAACAATTCATTCAATCATAATCTCCCTAATATCAATAGCCTTCTTTTAGGGCCAGCTTAGCAAAACTGTTTGTGTGAGTGATATGTAACCATTTGGTCTCTAAAAGCTTTCATGAGTTAGATCTTTGGTGATGTTTCGAAGACACAGGTATGGTGTGATTTGACCTATTATGTCTGAAAAATACGTTGTTCTCCTCTCCTGGCACTCTACAGGGGATTGGATTAAACTGAAACTCCCACAGCTCCCTGCCTGACTCACTAAAATGCAGCTTAGCCAGTGATCAAGCTGCAGAGCTCGATCACACACTGGGACTCAGGCCTGTCCTTCTGCTCTGACCCTGCAGCTGGGCGCCGCGGAAACATGAGTGTGGGAAGGATCAACCGCTACAGCATTGTGTCATCTGAGAAGAGACCTCCGCCTCACCATGCATGGCATGAGCGGCTTTGGCAATGGCAAGATCCACACCGCCATAAGTGCATGGCAGCTTTGTCAAAAGAATGGCCAATTATAGCGTGCAGTTTGCCAATGGCGACCAAGTCCTGGCAGCTACATGGCTGGCATCTTCACCACATGTGTTGATATTAGCTAGCGATGGATGCTGGTAGTCTTCACTCTTGTGTTTGTTGTCTGGCTGGCATTGACAACCTGGGTCATTGCTTTGCTGCATGGTGATTTAGATAACCGAGCCGGAGATGACAACTTCACCCCATGTGTCCTACAGGTCAATGGATTTGTGGCTGCCTTTCTATTCTCCATTGAAACACAGTCAACCATAGGTTATGGCTACCGCTGTGTGACTGAGGAGTGCCCAGTGGCTGTCTTCATGGTGGTCTTCCAGTCCATCGTGGGCTGCATCATTGACTGTTTCATGATTGGCGCCATCATGGCCAAGATGGCGAGGCAAGCAGCGAGCACAAACACTGTTGTTTAGCCACAATGCTGTCATTGCCATGCGGGATGGAAGCTGTGCCTCATGTGGAGGTAAGGAATCTTATGAAACCACAAATCCATGACCTGTAGGACACATGGGGTGAAGTTGTCATCTCCGGCTGGGTTATCTAAATCACCATGCAGCAAAGCAATGACCCAAAAGGCTAAGCCGAATGCCAGCCAGGAGACAACAAACACAAGAGTGAAGACTACCAGCATCCATCGCCAGCGAATATCAACACATGTGGTGAAGATGTCAGCCATGTAGCGTTGTGACTTGTCGTCCATATTGGCAAACTGCACGTTACACTGGCCATTCTTTTTGACAAAGCGGTTGCGGCACTTGCGGCGTGTGTGGATCTTGCCATTGCCAAAGCCGTTCATGCCATGCATGGTAGTGAGGCGGAGGCCCTCTTCCTCAGATGACACAATGCTGTAGCGGTTGATCCTTCCCACACTCATGCTCCTGGCGGCGCCTCCAGCTGCAGGGTCAGAGCAGAAGGACAGGCCTGGAGTCCCAGTGTGTGATCGAGGCCCCTCGCAGCTTGATCACTGGCTAAGCTGCATTTTAGTGAGTCATAGGCAGGGAGCTGGGTGGGAGCCTTGTGCTTTAATCCAATCCCTGTAGAGTGTGTCAGGAGAGGAGAACAATGTGAGCGTCTTTCTGTGACATAATAGTCAAATCACACCATACCTGTGTCTGAAACATCACCAAAGATCTAACCATGAAAGCTTTTAGAGACCAAATGGTTACATAATACTCACACAAACAGTTTTGCTGCTGGCTCCAAAAGAAGGCTATTGATATTAGGAGATTATTATACTGAATGAATTGTCTGTGAGTTAAAGCCCAAATGACCAATTCACCATCATCACTACCAGTTTTTTACATGTTCTTCTTATCTGAATAAAAAAATATATTCTTGGCAAGAGATACAGATTAACCTGCACCAGATTAACTTGATTTTGATCTTTGAGATGTACAGACATTATTTTTCAGTGATTCTCACAATGTGTTTGAAAGACTCAATTCAGACTCAAAAATTACTATTTTACCACGTTTCTCATGTATATTATGTGACCTTTGTTTATTTATCATAAGATCTCCCACAGACTAATATTAACTAGAGTGCAGCTTCTGTTAAGTTTTTTCCTACTGCAAATCTAACTGCTAATACATATAACAGAACAAAATAAAACAATTAAGATTGTTATAATTGTTTTAACAGTAAGGTTTTGCTGTTTGTTTACATTGTTATGGTTTGTACTTGTTTTCCTGTCCCACTTCCCAGTACAAGGTCTATAGTGTTCTGTAATACCAGTGACTTTAGTTGCTTCACACTCCCTCTCCCCGCCATCTTGCTCTCTTTAAACATCACGACTCAAAATCCAATTGGCCCTCACTGAAGGGTCCTCATGTCTTTTGATGTCGGCTGGGTAAGTGAAGAGCTGGCCTCAGAGCAGATCCACTTCTGTCACATGGCATTTCCTGTGCTTTTCTCTTTCAAAATATAAAGAAGGTTGGCAGTGGAGACAAACGAAGTCATCACCTACCAGATGTTTACTGTTATGTAATGAAAAAATTGACCTACGTGTGAGCCACTGCTTGTATCTGGTAAGGTATTTTGTAAATTGAGGAAGCCTGCCATATTTCAGGTCTACCAGTGAAAGGGAAAGCTATCATGTCAGTTTTCAGCATGTCTTGGCTGTATTTATAGTTTATCAGTATCATGCCATGTAGTCACCACACATTCAACAGACAAGCTGCACTCCTCTATCTGTTATTTTGTGGCCTGAGTTTGCTTTTCTTGTTCTTTCAGGACAATACTTTTGTTGGGGGAGTAGAGGGGTTTATGTGGGTGTGTGTGCCTTTCTGTGTGTGTTTGTATTTAAACTCCTAAGGGAACTGTATGTGTGCCACTGATTGCGTGGACATGCAATTCCAGATGCTGTGTGCAGGGATGGAGAGAAAAGGACTCTATTTATTTGACCCCATTCTGTAAAATTTGCAGTATTATTAATCATGTTGTAAGGATGCGGTACATTTATAACACCTTCCCATGGTTCACCATACAAGTAGAAGATTTCTCCCCCTCATAATGATATGTATGACCTATTCATTGTAATTACATACTGGAACTTAAGCTTACAAGAATATTACAAGATTAGCCATAGAACATACTTGACAGCATGAAGCACATACTCAAAGTGTATGTGTCAGAATGTTATCTACCATATGTCAGTTCTGCTGTCAAATGATTGTCTCAGGCAGTAGATAACCTGGCCACTGCGCTGTATATTGAGCCCCAGGGTCAAGGAGTTTTACCCATGGGAGCTGGACTGAGGCCCCTCTGGGTGCAGACAGCTTTTATCGCCTGGGCCACATCCGTTCTGTGTCTGCCTGCCTGATTTGGGGCCCTGAAGACTTGACAGTTCACTCATGTGCGCTCCCAAATCCCGGGTGCCCGGCCGTCTGCCGCACACTCGCGCTAATTCCCTCCTCACTCACACTCTTTCAGGTGGAAGTTTTCCTGATCTGGAGCCATATTACCTCATGCACAATCTTAAATTTGTCCCTTGGGGGTCAAACACATATCTGTATCAGGAAAATATACTGTAGCTAAATGTTATGTTTTATTGTTATGCTCCCAAGGGCTCTTTTTGCCTTTGACAATATCACACTACATTCCCCCAGATGAGCACAGTTGTTAATGCTAAAAATAATGTTCCTACCACTCCTTTCTGATATGTAAATCAAGCTAGATTCTAGACTAGAGGTCTTATCCTTTTTAATTGTATCTGGCACATGCTTTTTACACAGGCAGCTCAGTTAAGCAGGTTTGTGTTCGTCGGCTCATCCATGTTACGGCAGGTGGGCTTGGCTGTTACATGTGACATGGCCAGCACCCTGACCGTGTTATATAATTGAGATGAATCTTGAGCCTGAACATCGTCTCAGCATTTCACATCATACATCTTTGTCTCTTCTCTACATGCATGACCTGAGCAGCCCTACATGGTGTGCATGTCTCCATGTCATACTGTAGTCGTCTAGTGTCAGGTGTCCAGTGAATTGGTCAAATGAAAGTAAAAACCCTCCTGTGTCCTTGGAGTCATTAGATAAGTGCCTTAGAGTTTCAGCAGAAAGCTTTTGCTGTAGCAACATGGGATTCTCTTTAAATCAGATTTTCCCTCTGACAGGCTGTACGTGTAAGATTTGAATCTGTATGGTACTTAAAGATTCATCCTTGTCACCAGCTCTTTGACTTTGATTTGACTGCAGTCTTTTCCTTGGCAAACAGGTTTGACATTAGCAACTGCATGTGATAGCTGTACAGCTATAGAAAATTATTGTCTTAATTCAAATAAATTAGACTTGAAAGTTGTTGTTTTTATCAATGTAAACGACAGACAACAACTAAATATGAGTTCATTGCTGCTGTTAATGGTGTGTAGATATAGTTTTCTGGAGTTAGTCCTTGTATTGAGAGGCAATCAATCCGAAAGTGATAAAACATCCTAATCCTATGTTTTGAAATGTGGTTGACTTTTTTGTTTATAACGGGATCACAGATTGTGCCTTTAATACTGGTTGTTAATTCCTAGAGCTCTGCAGCACTGCCATGAAATGACAGCTCAAAGGAATGCCATTAGTAGTCTGTTATTATTGTTTTTAAATTGTTACTTTGTCACACACTGAAAGCACTTTGAACATAGAATATGTCCGTAACCAAAGAGCATGCATCTTTGATTCATAACGCGGGGCACGCAGTGTAGTTTGCACTACAGCCAATAATTTCTTGAATAACCTTTTGTGACCTAGTCTGCTGTGTGTCTTCTTAGGGAGTTGAGAGTAGCGACTAGGGGAGATGATAAGCTTGAAGCTGATTAGGATGAATAGAATGAATAATTGGATGTGCAAAATAATGGAAAGGATTGGGAGGAACAATGGGGTGTAGTGGGAGAGGGTACTTCATCTCAAGACAAGCATGCAGGAAACTGAGCTCAACCACTACGCTCCTGGGCCCACCTCCCAAGGCCATTGTGAAGGAGGAGTCGAGGCTCAGGTGTCATTGTATTTTCCTATAGCTCACCACGCGGAACTCATCTCGTCTCAAGTGACCTACAGGTATTTTCCTATAGAAAGTAACACCACTGCACCATATAGAGATGCTATCTGATTGGCAATATGTTATACAAACTAGTTCACAGTTTTTTTAGTAGTTGTTGCTGTTTTCAAATGTGATGCGGTAATTGCTGACACTTTGTTATTTCAAACTCTCCTAGACAAAGAGACAAAGGCAGTATAAGTTAGAACCGGACAGTAACCAACCCAGGAGGCTGTTAGACGATGCCTTTGACAATATCACACTACATTCTGAGATGGCATCTCAGCACAGGGGATGTAGGCCATCCCCTGTGCTGAGATGCCATCTCAGGTGGTTGTTGAGAGAAGTGGTAGAGAGAAGTGTTCATAAAAGAACTGAGTCACCTTCTCACATTGTTAGAACAGCTGGTATAATCTATGCAAGTAGAGCAAAATCTGTAGTTTTTTGCTAGCTGCACCTGTAGCTTTTCCACCGTTCAGACACCTGGTTCTCATTGATTGATCATTCCCACATGTGAGCTTCTCACTGGGCTTTTTTGATCTTTATTTGTGCAGTTTTTTAATTACTTGTACCCATTCACAAAGGCTGAATCACCCATATTAAACCTGAACTCTGTAATTTCCAATTTTAAGTGACACCTGTTGGTCAAAGCACACAAGCTTAGATATATATTTGTAAATACAGTACTGCTGGATGTTATACATCAAGTCATACAAAATATATAATCTGCAGTCCATGTGTTTGATATGATATTGTACCATTTTTATGAATGTGTTTGTATTTTTACTCATTCCTACTACATGCTAAATATCCCTTTTGGATAATAAAAGTGAATCTAAGCTGAACTAAGCTGAAAAGAAAAGCAGGATGAGGTCATTGAACTGCCAGGCAGTGCTGCATAATATTCGTTCTCTTCGTCCTCTGTCTCTTTTGTACCCTCACATCAGTGATTTCTTTATACACTGATAGAAATGTGCAGTACCTGAAGCAATACTTTATCCATTAATACCTGCCCATATCTGTCCTCTGGTATTATTATGCTAAATTAGATGCCACTGTTAGTTATCTGATATAACACTTTCACGAAATTAGTGTCACCAGAGTGGTTTGTTGTAGTTGAATTGGGAAGACGTAATGCAGGAATATAAGTGTTTGTTTACACTGACTGGATTTGTGATGCTGCTAGTAACATTACTATCAAGGCCTAAAACTAATTTCTGTCATTAATTAGACGATCAAATGGGAAAAGTGACAACAAATTTCCATTACAGTTTACCGTATTAACTGATATCCTAAAAGTCCTCATTTTGGCTTATGTTGCCTTACCCATGTGCAAAAAAACAAAACAGCTATTCAGTTTAAAATGAACCTATAGAAAAGCAGCAGCACTCCACATTTTAGAGGCTGTGAGAAAATGGTTTGGTATTTTTAAGTGAAAAAAGACTTAAATTATTAATCTGTTATTAATTGTCTATTGTCTATCATTTCAGCCGTACAGCTGTCATGCAGTATAACACATTAGTATTATCTCAATCTATATCACAGCTACATGGATTGAGATAATGTGGAGATAAATGCCACGTTATTGCATTCGCAAAAATCATCGGTGTCAGGATTTAATTTTTGCTTTAACTGATTACTTTTAATTGTTGTCTTTATCTGCCTTAACCCTCAGCTTTTTTGTTTTAACCCTTTGGGAGGTGGCACCCTGTCCATATCAGGCTGTGATATCGACAGACAAGGCCTTCTTGGCCAGTCCATAATCTAAGCTAAAGACTAAAGGTGATCAACCCTCCATGATAACCTTAGGTTGGGAAAAACCACTTTAAAATATTATAGTTAACTGTATTGAACAGAAAATCTTTTCTGCTCTAGAACAGCTATAAACCATGAACTTGTAATGATGTGATCAATGACAATGCTAGTTCCTTTTTTAACTCTGTGCTCCAATACATTTAATTTTCAAAATAAAACCAATTAGGTTAAATGTGTGAAGATTTTTAGCAGTAACTCATGGTGTTTACATTCACATCAGACAACCAGTTAAGTAATTGTAGCATTTTCTATGCGTTTTATGTACTTCTTTTTAAACAACTGTTTTGAAAAATGATTCATAAATTGATGAAATTGCATGTCTTATTGAATTCCAGTACAATGACTGTGAATGTGGTCCACAGAGATTGCCTGAGTGCACATTGTCATCCACTGCCACTTCTATAACACCACAGACCAATGACATCTGACAAATATAGATGTGACAATGAGGCTGCAAGTTTGAGGTGAAGTTTTTTTTTTGTCCTTCTCTTACCTTTATTTCTACCTGTCCTCCACCAGGCTGCAGAAGTGAAAGGTGGTATCTTTTCTCCCAGTGTCCCTGTTAACCAAACTGAGGCATTCTCTGCATCTGCCACCACAGCTGTTCCTTCTTTGCGTGTTACTCTAATACTGGAGAAAACCACTCCATCATCTTCAGCACAAGGCATAGACCCTCACTGAATTTCTTCATCCTTGCTTGATCTCTTGTCTCTCTCTTTTTCAGGAGCTGTTGCGAGCGCAGATGAAATGCAGTTGTGACCAGGCTGAATCACAGCAGAACCTGGGGCCAAGCCACCACCGCCACCGCCACCGCCACTCAGTGAGTGCTGGACGCAAAACAGGTGTGAAGCGTTTAACGAACACTATCCCAGTGAAAATTCAGGATTTTGTATCTCCATCTTCTGAGGCAATTTCCTCAGCTGGTCTTCTGCTTGTCCCTCATCTTTACTAACATGAAGTCTATCCTTCACATTTCCCATAAAACAGTACAATACTCCCCACTGCTTATTAACTGAACAGCTCTCTCTATCAATCTTTTGCAATCTGATCTAGTTGGACTGCTGTTCTCTCTCTCTCTCTCTCTCTCTCTCTGTCTCTGTCTCTCTTTCTCACTCTCACACTCTCTCTCTGACTATTTCTTGCTCGCTCTCCCTCTCTCCTCTCTGCCTCCCTCCCTCTCTCCTGTGGTGTCACAGAAGCTGCCATTTGCAGCCTCCCTCCCTCCCTCTCTCTTTTTCTCCTCCCCTCTCTTTCTCTCCCTCTTGTTGTCTCTCTCCCTCCCTCCCACGTCATGGCACTACCAGTTGACAGCAACTTGATGCACAGACGTATCATTGAGAAAACACAAGCAGACAATCCACTATTGTATTTGATCACATGTTAATCAAAAGTAAATGGGAGCGACATTATGAAGATGAAAGGCTTTCACACTGGCTTCCCACATAAAATTAACAACCCAGAGTTTGCTGCTTTTTTGAGCCCATCTGCTCTGCTTTTACTCTGCGATAAATCTTGTTATCCCACCGTTTACCCTAATAGAAAAGGGGTGATTCATTAAGGTTCCTCTGTTGGAGTAGTGCAGATTCACCTGGCCTTTGCAGCATCAGGCGAGACTATCGACTGCTAGAGGGCTGCAACATGACCGGGGCAAATATTCCTGTATCTTTTTTGACCTGCGGTTGCTGTAATGAAAGATTCTTATGTGTGCTGTGCAGTTCAGAGTGTGTATCAATATATCATGCTGCTGGGTGCTGTGTCTCAGTGCAGAGTGATGCCTTTCACACTTGTCACCAACAACTAATCAACAACAATTGACCTGAGGATGAGTGTGTGTGTGTGTGTGTGTGTGTGTGTGTGTGTGTGTGTGTGTGTGCACGCCCATGTGCATGTGTGTTTGACAATATGACAGTTGTGCCACACCAGGACTCTCATGTCAGATGAATTGAAATTGAAGCATGCCAATCACCCTGTTAGTCAACTCTCTTGTTTCATCATATTTGGTAACACGGTTCTACACATAAAGTCCTCTAGGAAAACATGGTTAACTCCAGAGGAAGAGCTGTTTTCAGTGTTTACACAGGACTGTTGTCTTGATGTGTCACTATGCTTGTATCTCAGAAATTCTTCAGTGTCCCTGGTTTTTGCCTTCAGTTGTTTTTTGTAGCTTTTTCCCCCGTCGCCACCACTGTTGAGTACATTACTGTTACCCTTGACAGCTTCAGAGTGTGACATTATCCTCAGAGCTGAGTGCCTACTCCCCTTTTCTCGCGTCTTTTGAGAGAGCCGGTCATCAGTCAAACGCTAAAAGAGATGACAATTAGTGAGGGAGGGGGCTGAAAGAGTGAGAAGTTTCTAAATACAGCCATACTGGCTCAGCCCCAGCTTTATCACTAATGATTCATCAGTGCAGGAACTCTCTCTCTCTTTTTCTCTTTCTCTCTCTGTGCTCGTATTCTCTCTCCCTTACAGCCTCTGATTTCAGACTTCTAAGGGTGATTTGCAATAGCCTGTGTGTGATCATCACCAGGCTATTGTGTTTGGCTGAGGACGTCAACTAATGGAGCTCAAAGCGTCCTTTTAAAGTGCCTCTCGGTCTGTGTCGGCAACAGGTACTGTATCGGTTCCTGCATAATGTGCGGCTCAGACGCCATGACGCTGCGAGCCTGGAGAACAGTAGATCACAAGGTTCACACATCCAGACTGTAAACCTCGTTATGTAACTGCACCATAATCACAGGTGGCAGCTCACATATCCTTTGCATGTCTGTGTCTAAATGAAAGGGTTTTGCCTCCCAGGGAGATGGCTAAGTGGGATTCACTGCCGCTTCCATGGCTACAGGTAACACATTTTCACTATTTTCAGACCAATAAGAACTGAAATGAAGCCGAGAGAGGGATAGGGAGAAAAGAAGGGAGGGGGTCTGGTGGTCAGCTGGGGGCCTTGGCCATACTAAGGCCATTGTAAACATCACCGTATAAAGAGAGTTTTGGAAAAATGAAAAATGGAGATTATATGCAGTTAAAGAGATTTTGAGATGACTTTATGCGTTGAAATCAACATTAGCGCATGTTTATAAATTTGTTTTACAGTAACTCCAGTCAGTATGTCTGGAGCTGGGTTGATTGTCACTAAGCATCCTCAAACACCCCTCTAATCCAGCCATTTTGCAGCACTTGAGCTGAAATGCCTCCATGCGGTGCACTATTGTGACTCTCTTGTGTCTGAGGAAAGATAATTCAAATTCATTAACCAAAGATGTCAAAAAGAAAAAAAAAAACATAGTAACTAAAAACAGACTAACTTCGAAGTAAAGCCTGAAAATGAAAATAGAAGTGATAAATGACACGCTCAGGTATTAAAACAGCAGCTGAGCGGAGAAAGTGAAGAAAAAGGAGAGTTGGAGATTTCTTCGCTCTTGCCAGTTGTATTCAGCAAGGTGTAATTTGCATTAATCAGAAGGGCCCTAAGAATAAGCTTTTCACAATCTCTCTGGTGATAGTGATTGTGGCATTTCATCTTTTACTGTGACGCTTGCCTAAGGCTGACACTGCACAGGAGCTGTATTGACTTATTGCTGCTGACAGCTCAATCTCTCTCCATCATAATCAAGAACTATCATCTGCAGGGTTCTGACAAACGAAGTTAAATACATATTAAATACGTGCTGCTTTAGTACTGTGTTACACCAGAAGTTAATGAAATCAGCTTTAACTTCCGAATTTAGGAAAAGATTAATTTAGGGAGCTTTTGATAGACTGACAGATTAGCCTATAGCCTATTAACAGACTGGATGTGACTTAACAAAATGTATAACCCCCCACTTAATGTCACAGTCATTCATTACACCTTGTTGGAAATGGTTAAATTATTTCATATCGAAGTATTTAATAAATGAAAACTGCTTGCTTGAAAACAACAGCTACATACTGCCACTGACTCTTTCTCTGCTTCTTTACCTTTCATCCTAACAAGTCATTTTGTCTCACACTAATGCGTCTTTATATTGTGTGGAAGCCCGGAAGAGCTCTGAACTTTCCCCTTCCCTCTCTCCCCGCTCAGCTTGTCACTAAGCACCCCAATTACATTATTCTCTGAGACTCCTGTCTGATGCAGCTATTTCAGGCTTTGCAGCCATTCCTGTTCATTTCATTTTTGCAACTTCATTTCTTGTCAGCAGGGATTAGAAATGTGATATTACTGTACTCACACTGGCTGAAATAGTTGTGAAAAGGCCTTCTTGTTCTTGAGCCCAGCTGGTTGTTGTTTCGTGTGGTGGTGGTGGAGTGTGTATGTGTGCTGGGGAGTTGATTAGTTGATTCACTGTTGGACAGAGTGGAAATAACATCTTATACAACCTTAAAAATTGCCCAGGATATCAGCATCAAGCCTTAATTTGATTTTAAGTGTCTGTGTTTTGACTAGGGCTGGATAAAGAAATTCAATTTTCCCATTAATCGCAATTAGTGTTTGAAAGATCCGATATCAATTCTGAAAATCCCAAGATCTACCTTTGTATTTGCGTCTTCTCTTCATAAACTTGTACATCTGCACTAAAAGTTATATGTATACAGTGTTGTAAGTGGCTCAGTAAGGGCTGCATGGTTTCTGCATGTCTACTTGAACGGAAATTGAGTTACTACAGTGTGCACAAACAGGTTATTTTCAAGTAAAAAGTAACACAAATGATTGCTGACTATATGAGCTGCC
>BRZM01002718.1:38327-55529 GCA_033238685.1 Lates japonicus | reverse complement strand
GCTGTGGATATAAGTTTTTTCACTCCTTCACATCAGGAATGTGCAACTCTCTCTTCAAGGCAATCTAACATCACAGGAGGAGTCAGACCACAGGGGGCGCTGTTCTTTGTGTAGTCTCTGTTGTGTCCGGGGGGTTGGGACATCTTATGGTTCTCAAGGTATAAGTGTGTTTTAACCTGACATGTGTATTCATGCACTGTTGTCTTTAATATCCATGTGTTTGTGTTTATGTACATTTTATCTGTATGAAGCGAGACACAATAAATTTTATCTTAACTTTTCTGTTTTGGTTCATTCTTGTTTCCTTTAGAACATTCTTGCTTCAAAAATGACCAGTCATCAAAAAAATGTAGAAGCTTTGGGTCCTGAACCTTTTCTCTTGTTGAATTAGCTGTAGAAGAAACTAATGATACAAAAAAAGTCTGTAGAAACCATGAAGAATCAATTTAAACCACTTTTTATTCCATAGATATATTTTCTCTGTCTACATCACAAAGGCTGCAGCTGAGGTGAGTGTCCTAGCTGTGCAGACGAAAGTGATTTCAGATGAAGGAACGGTTACTAGCTGCAAAGTGACAAATTAAATCAAACCTTAAGACTGAAAAGCAACACCTTCAGCTAGACTCAATAAAGATTAGCTGTGAGGATATGAAATGCTGACCACCCAGAGTTAAACCCTAACTAACTCACAAACAATATGTGATATATTTTCAGTTGTCTTTGATATACAAATGTTTTTCTCCAGCTAGCTTCATGTAGCAACCCTTAAAACCAAACTTTAACGAGTCCTGAGGAGGTATTGAAGTTGTTGGGAGGAGGGCAGGTGGGTGATCTGCAAGTGTGTTGATCAAAAAGAAGAGAACAGTGGGAGAGGAAGAGAAGAAAAGGAGGAAGAGAGGGCTGATGGTGAACCAGAAGACAGACTCTCAAGATGAAAGACTGGCCTCTGCAGAGAGGGAGGACGACTTAAAAAAGGCCGGAGCACTGGGTTGGAACCAGCGTGGGATATCATTGAGATGCTCCCCCACAAGTTTTACCCCCCCACACTGAAGGAAACTCCCTGGCTTTTGTGTGGAAATTGAAAGGAGCATCTCAGAGTTTAAGAGATTATTATACTGAGACAATAACCTTTGGAGGGAAATGGTGGATGGTTTGTAACGTACAATGGTGTAAGTTAAAGGATCAGTTTAACATTTTAGACCCTGTTTACACCTGGTATTAACATGTGTCTTGGGTTCTTGGATCACAGGTGGACAATGCTGACTACTAAGATGCACCGTGATCTGATCTCAGCATGCTAACACTGCTAGCATGTTGATGTGTAGTTCTTGTAAAGCCATGTTTACCATCTTAGCAGGTTTGCATGGTAACATTCAGTAATTAGCACTGAACTACTGGACAAATGAAAAGTTCTACCTGATGATCGACTTATTAAGAGATCAAATTATTACAGTTCATCCTCTGGGGACAGTAATCCATCCAACAGTAACAAACTATTTCGATAAAAACCGTCAACCTCATGGTCAGTCAGTCAATCAATCTCTCTGGGGACCTTTAATCCTAACTGACAAACATTTCTTGGCGATCTGGACCACAACTGTCAACCTCATGGTGGAGCTAGAGAGCTGAGGTCGGTAAGGTTCATCCTCTGGGGACCATAACCATCCATTCCTTCTGTTTTTGTCCCCGGCCATAAAACAGATTGGTTTTGGTACAGGCATGAACGTATTAAACCACGGTGAGTTTTACAGTTCTGCTCATGTACATCATGAGAATTAACTTAAAGCCTGTTTGGTAAGATTAGCTGTTTCCCCGTGTTTCCAGTCTTTATACCGACTGTGGCCTGACTCCAGAGATTGACATCATCTCCTGCTGCCTCTGGGGCTCAGAGCTAATAGGTGTTTGCTGTATCCTTCAGAGCAGAAGTGTGTGTTTTACTTGTGTTTAAGATGCTTACAAGAAGGTACTCGGACAGCCACAAGGGCAGAAGTGCATCTGTGCTGTCAGCAGTTTGAGTGTAAATCTGTGCGAGAGAGAGAAAATATGTGTGTATAATGAGACTTTGGGAGTGTGTCTTATCTGTATGAGAGTGTGGTTGTCATAACAGATACATCTCTTTCCTGTCATATCGGTGATGTACGGTGGAAATAAGTTTCCACTCGTCTCTGTGTGATTTTGTCCTTGAGGTTGCATATCAGGGGTTTCAACCTGTGCACCAGCTACTCGCTATTTTAACTTCCAGGTCAATCGAATTTAATCTAATTTAATCTAATCTAACCTAATTTACATGACCACTATCTGTGTGTCCTGTATCTGTCTCTCAGTGTGCATCAGACAAGGTCATTCAGTCTCTAAACTCTCTATCTGCATCCATCATTTACTTTTCTATCATTTTAACGATTCTACGGCTGCTTCTGCCTCTCCCTCAAAAAGTGTGAACCAAACACGATGCATTAAATAAGTAATTCCTGTACATCCTCCCATGTTAGTTCCACAACAACGAAAAACACCAAACATTAAAGCAGGAAGTTAAAATCCTCTCCACAACTGAACGATAAAGGAGAACCACCCTCAATACAGTCACCATCAGTAACTACCTGTTGGTGTGTCCTTCTGCTCGCTCTGAAATCAAAAACCACTTCCTTAGCTTTCATGGTGTGTAGCTGAAGAAAACTAGCATGACACCAGCTAACAGTCGTCCACACATCCCTGATACTCCGTAATCAAACCAACAATCACTGTATCATCAGCAATGAATGACAGCACAGGATCCCCGTAAGCTAGCACAGCCCAGCTAAAGCTAATAAAGCTAACCTTAGCTAGCTATCTTCGCCCAGCTAAAGCTAATAAAACTAACCTTAGCTAGCTACTTTCGCTATTTTTGGGCAGCACAGAAAAGGATTGACAGCCGACATGAAGATGTGGCTCATAGCAGGGTGTTTCTTGCTCATCTGCTTTCTCCTTAGCTGGGAGAGGATAGCTAGCTAAGGTTAGCTTATTCACCTTAGCTGGGCAGCACAGAAAAGGACTGTGCTAGCTAGCTTACAGGGATCTTGTGCTATTGTTCATTGGTTGACTTCCAGGGCAAAATAAAAATAATTTAACACATGATGAAACAGATGGTTTCTTAAGCCTGTAACTGATTTCTCATTTTCCCTGTTAATGTAAAACAAAAATAAAAAAAATACTAGTTGTTACTGTCTGATTTCATTGTTCCAAAATGAAATTTTCTACACAGACCCAGAGGTTCAACAAGCAGCTTTGCACCTAGATAGTTTTATTTTAAAAGCTGCACGGTCTCGCTTTAAATCCTGAGGACTGACAGAACGTCCTCACATGGTCGTCCTTCTCTGGCCTCACTCTAACATTCAGATTTGTCCTCACAAAGATAGAACTAAAAAAGAGCAAACTCACAGTAGCCAGGTCTTTCAAGGACAGAAATACAGAGTGAGGACAGAAGAGACACACAGTCGCACACACACACTCTGGTTGCCATGAGGACCGGCCACGGCTGCAGATTGCTCTGTGGGGAAACCAGGGGTCCGGCTGAGATCAGAGAGCCTGAGTGTCGTCTTTTGGGATCAATATGCCCCCCCCGCCCCGCCCCCAACACACTCAGCTTCTTGGTACACACCCAACGTGGAGTCCAACCCCACCCCACATCACACGCCAGTAAACACTCACTGCAAAGCCCCACTTATTCATTCATTCAATGTAATGAAATAAAAATGAAACCAGACGTGTGATCAAAAGCAAACTGACAGAAGCCCAGGAGAAGAGTGGAGGATGGTGGAGGTGTCTACACATTAAGAGCTGAAACATAAATCTGACTTCAAAGTGAAGCTTCTCTGAGACTCTCATTGATTTATATTTGTATTGGTGCTCGCTTTGTAATTCCTTCTCATGATTGCTGACTGAAGGTAATAGTGCTAGATGGTGTTTGGATGATGATGGTCCAAAATCTCCCATAGATCTCACCTGTTTGTATACGTGAATCTTTTTGTGTTCATTTGATAGGTAGATGTGGTGCGTTTCTGAGTTCCTAGTCAGAAGTTTGAACCTGAACGCCCCCTGAAGTCGGAGCAACCCCACCAACCCCGACATCAGAATCCAAGATGGCTGCTCCTCACATCAACAGCAGTGAACACTCTGCTAATGTTCCTGTTTATAGCAGCTCAGTCTCATTAGTTTCACATGAAGTCAGTCAGACACAGAGAACTGTTCAGGTTTTATCTGTGGACATGTTGCTACGCTGTTTGTAGAGCTACAGAGCAACTGTTGCTAACAACGGCTACTTTTGTAGTCCAGCCCTGAAGTTAGCATCAGCCTGGTTCCTCCACAAAAAGCCAATGGGATTTTTTCATTGTGTTCTGGATTATTCCAGAAAATAAACTGTGAGCAGCTAAAGTTTCTGATCCTTCCAGGTTTAGTTGATCAGATAATCTTCACAGATGAACACCACTGTTCTGATGTTTGAAGCCTAAATCCAATCTCCAGAAGTAAAAAGCTAATGTTAGGCTATAAACCAACTACACCACGGTCACATGACGTCAACGTCTCCACCACTAAGCTTCCAACTGGTCATTTCATTTAGCTCTGAGCTCTTCTACAAAAGCCTTTCTTCTTAGAAAGTTAGTGATAGTTTGAAAGAGCGTGAGTAGAAACACAACGAGGCTGTAAAGGTGGACTGGTGAGTAGATGGGTTTTCATGTTAACGTCCCCGACAACCTCTGTAGTCTCATTTAGACACTCGTTAGCAACCGCCTTTTTTAAGACACGTAAAAGCTTCAAACATCAGGAGTGGGGGATTTACTGACCCATTTTATGTCTGAGAATAAAACCTGAAAATGTCTTGAGCTTGTGTTAAAACCACAGACCTTATTTCAGACATTTAACCAGAAACACACTGACTTTGGGACGAGGGAACAGGAAGTGCTAACATGCTAACATGCTAACTTACGTCCTGGTTTTAGGATCAGTCCTGCACCAACATCAGTTCACATTCATTGTTTAATGTCCCGTTTTTCTCAAACAGTTAAATGTGAATGATAGTTAGTTAGTTAGTTAGACCACTGCACTGTCAGTATGCACCCACAGCTTCAGTATAACTTGAAAGCTGAACACACATTCCACTCTGCTTAAAGCTGTCCACACACACACATTAATACACACACACACACACAGACACACACACAGATCCAGCAGGAGTCGAGAAGGAGAATAAAAAGAAAAAAGGAAGACACCAATGAAATAATAAGAAAAGGCTGTGAGAAAAAGAGGGCTGTAATTGCAATTCATTTCAAGCCCGGGCCCCTGGGGTACCATGAGTGCGTTTGATCCCAACGGCGAGCGAGTGTGGAAATGGAGAGATGCAGTCATATGTATGCAGAGGCAGAGAGAGAGGGGGGAGAGAGGGAGAGAGGGAGAGAGGAGGGGGGAGAGAGGGAGAGAGGAGGGGGGAGAGAGGGAGAGAGAGGCAGAAAGCCTTTTAATATTCCAGGCCATGGGTTGAGATGAGAGACTGCTCTCATACCTTCAGGTTCATGAGCATAATGAGATTTTTATTTTGCTGAGTGCAGTCTGTGTGTGTGTCTGTCTGTCACGCACAAAACGCTTTCTGATCAGCTGTGTGTGTGTGTGTGTGTGTGTGTGTGTGTGTGTGTGTGTGTGTGTGCTGCGGACTCACCCCTGTGGCCCTGTGTGTGTTTAAATCTGTGAATATGCATTTGTGCGGTGAGACACACACGTGTCAATTAGAGAGTCATGGTCATTTCTCTCCACACTTCTCCCTCAGCTCCGATCATATTCATTCACTACAATTGACTTCAGTTTCACAATAAACACCCATAACATTAGCGCACACACTCCCTCCGTTATCCTCCCCAGCGGGTGCTTTCCCAAAACAATATCTCCTCTTATTCCCAGACTCCTGAGGGCTGGAAAATGATCGGCCGCACGGTGCACTCGGTCCGACGCAAACATCTCCACCCACCTGCTCTTTGTCAACGGGGATAAAAACAGACAGGGGTCAGATTTCTCTGAGGTGTGTGTGTGTGTGTGTGACGACTGTTACAAACACAACATGTGTGGGGGTTAAACAGGCCAAAAAAAGATCCTGTTTATTAAAGGTAAATATGAATCCCTCCTCCTGATCAGAGTCCTCAGGTCTGATTATCTGATGGTTGTAAAGATGATCTTATCAGATTCTCCTGTGGTGTGAGGTGTGTTCAGACTGATCTTACCCTCCCTGATCTGCTCTGAAGACGACACCGAGGAGAGCCGAGCACGCTCTCTGTGGATTGCCACGTGGAACGGAAAGATAGCCAATCAGGAAGCAGCTGAGACGTGGTCGTCGGCCATGTTTGTTTCCTCTGACGTGGTCAGATATGGAGTTGTGAGAGTCCAGTCTCTGGTTCTTGGTGGTGAATCTGTTAGTGTGTGGTGTGGTTGTGTTGGTGACAATCTGACATGATCTGTCCTCGTGTGTGTGCTCTCTCATGTTCTCTGCATCAGGTAAGATTTTAAAAATCTGTTAGTGTGCGCAGGTAACGCTAGACACAAAGTCAAAACACCAGGAACCAGCGATGGTTGTTTTGGAGTGAGGCTGCAGCCTCAGTCTGTCCTGGATCAACAGCAGCAGATGGATGGACGCATCTTTCTCCAGGATTTTCTGCCATGAATGATTTTTGTTTAAAGTCCCACTAGACTCCGAGAGTAGAGTTGTGTGTGTGTGTGTGTGTGTGTGTGTGTGTGTGTGTGTGTGTGTGTAGGTCCTTGATGTGAAGGGTGACCGCCTCTCCACACCTGGCTGTGCTCTACATAATCAATCTCCATCTCTCCTCCCTTTTATTCTCCTTCTCGGCAGCTGCAGCGCTCCTCTTCCTCCTCTTCCTCTTCTTCTTCTTCCTCCTCTTCCTCTTCCTCCTCTTCCTCTTTCCTCCTCTTCCTCTTCCTCCTCTTCCTTCTTCTTCTTCCTCCTCTTCTTCTCCCTTCCTCTTCTTCCTCTTCCTCCTCTTCCTCCTCTTCCTTCCTCCTCTTCCTCTCTTCTCTCTCCTCCTCTTCCTCTTCTTCTTCTTCCTCCTCTTCTTCCTCCTCTCCTTCCTCCTTTCCTCCTTTTTCCTCCTCCTCTTCTTCCTCCCTTCCTCCTCCTCTCTTCTTCTTCTTCTTCCTCCTCTTCCTCTTCTTCTTCTTCCTCCTCTTCTTCCTCCCTTCCTCTCTCTCCTCCTCTTCTTCCTCCTCCTCTTCCTCCTCTCTTCCTCCCTCTCTTCTTCCTCCTCTTCTTCTTCCTCCTCTTCTTCTTCCTCCTCCTCTTCTTCTTCTTCCTCCTCTTCTTCTTCCTCCTCCTCTTCTTCTTCTTCCTCCTCCTCTTCTTCTTCTTCCTCCTCTTCTTCTTCCTCCTCCTCTTCTTCTTCCTCCTCCTCTTCTTCTTCTTCTTCTTCCTCCTCCTCTTCTTCCTTTCCTCCCTTCTTCTTCCTCCTCCTCTTCTTCTTCTTTCCTTCCTCTTCTTCTTCCTCCTCTTCTCTCTTTCCTCCTCTTCTTCTCCTCCTCCTTCTTCTTGTTGGTGATGTGTGATCTCTCCGTGTTAACAGTCGTCCGTGACGTTGAATAATTAGCACATGTATGTATACGTGGAGCCTCTCATGACCCTTAAACCCTGTTTAACCCTCTGTCTGTAGCCTCTTTAACCACCACACCCCTCATGATAAACCAAAGACAGAGCCCAGCGTCTCCAACAGTTCAATATGTGCATTTTAAATTCATTTTGAGCAGAGAGAATATCAAGTCACATCTCACTGGACAAAAGACTGGTTATCAGCTCAGTGATATGAGAACTACTCCCACTGCCCACAGTCATAGATCAATTGAAAACTTTCCCAAACAAAAAAGAAAAACTTATATAAATTTAAAACTATAAAGATTCTGGTTACATTTTTGAGGAAATCAAATTTGTGCCTCTGCTGGTCTAAGCTGGTCCACCTCCTCCACCTCCTCCACCTCCTCCACCCTGCCTCTAACTCCATCAAAGATAAAAATGCTAATAAAAATGAAAATAAACTAAATTTTGCTGCGCTGCTCAACTCCCACTGTTTCCTGGTCGTCTCTGTGTCGATGCAGACTTAAATATTTTCTCAGCGTTCATTCCTCCATCACTGCTCCTTTATCACGCTGCTATGTGTCTTCCTCTCTTTCACCACATCCCCCTCTTCTTTGGTTTATTTTCACGTCCCGTCACTCCTCACCCCTCCGTCCGTCCCTCCTTCCCACAATCGCACAGAGAAGCTAAATTGATGGGTTTGCTCGCCGACTGTTAATTCAATCAGCGGCGACGTTTTTCGACTGTTGTGTTTGGATTATTGTCCTCTGTGAGCTCGTCTAACAGCCTGCTGCAGAGCTCCTGACCCCTCAGCAGCCCACTGTGGTTAAACCACCACCACCACCGTCTCCAGACACAACACAGAGCTCCAGACGAACGCTCCTGCTGCTGTGTGTTTAGCCCCCAAATTAGCGTAAACAGGACTGTGTGAAGTCTACAGTGTACAGCTGAGTCACTGTGAGCAGACGCTCAGCACCTGGTTGTGTTTACCCACAGCTCACAGATACGTAAGATCATCAGGGTAAACAGGAGACACACTGCGACCTGTTGACCCAACAAGATTCCTCTTTAGTCACAGAAATAAGTGATGATTCTCTGAATGTAGACGTGATCGGTTCCTCAGAACAAACCTGCAGCAGACACACATTTAATTTAGATTACTTTCTCCCTCTGATATGCTGAGTGGAAGTCATTTGTAATTTGTTTGTTGTGATTGCTGTGTACTTCAGAGTCCCATATCAATGCAAATGTACAATCATGTATCATCACTGTAAGTCGTCCTCTGTACACGCAGCAGCACCGTCAAACGACAAACGTTCTCCCTCTAAAGAATGACTTTCTGTGACTTTTCACCACATTTATACCAACACGCCTGCTATCTGATGAAACCTAATGTCACAGCACTTTCTTCTACGATGGACGATGACGACATTCATGTTGACACTGATTTCTAAATGATGAAAAAGGGAGTTTGTGTTTATCTGTTTTTATTCACTGATGAAACAGTGTGCAGTGACACAGAAAACTGGGGATGAACCACATCGTGATGTCGAATCAGTAAAGATGAACAGCTCTGTTCATTACCCTGATACCTGAATGTTTCTGCTGTGACCACACCTGTAACCACTGACTGATGCCACAGGTGTAAACCTCTACATGCTGCTTTCTAACACAGGCTGTACTACACCTACACCTGCATTTACTGACTACATTGTACTGCACGTTTATATCAGTGCTCATCAAATGACACTAAGATGACCTCTTAACGCTCGTCACTCATTATCAAAGAGCTCTTTCAGTGTGTTGCTGCAGCAGCAGTCGTACAGCGGCTGATGATATGAGGGCGATGCGGGAGAGTTATTTCCATAACTGTGACACCAGATCAGCTTCAAACGCTGCTCCTGCCACAGGCACTGTCAACGGAAATTCCCCTCTCACGTCCGAGCCAGCTCTTCTTGAACCCTGACACCGGCACGTATCGTTCTTTCCCCCCCCCCCAAGACCTCGCCTCACATGTAAGGTGGCAGATTAAAACCTGACGTGATAATAGATCATAAAGTAAACAGCGGAGGTAAGAAACAAAAACCGCAGACAGAGCGTTTACGAATCACAGAGAGGGAAGCCAATTTACCCATGAACCCCCGCTCTTGCCCTGCAGTCCTGGGTTTTAGATTAGTTTTACATTTTGCTCGTTATTATTTGAAATCAAACAAGTGCATCAGCCTCTGTCCGTTTTGAAATGCAGCCAGATCCCAGCGCTGCTCAGTCTGACCCGGCTGGTTTCAGATACATAAACCACCTGAGGGGGAGGGGAGGTTTTCTTTTCTTTTTGTTTTGTTTTCTTTTGCACGGTCTGACCCTGTGCTGAGATTGAGAGCTAATTATGCACTCTGTGTGTGTGTGTGTGTGTGTGTGTGTGTGTGCAGACCCGCGGCCGCTGTTTGGAGGTGGTAATAGTATGTGGGGGGATCTTTGGGACACGCCTGACCTGGGTAAGCCTGCCAGCGTGAAAGGCGCCAGCGTTTGATTGGCACTGCGCCCACACACACACACACACACACACACACACACTTGTACTTCTATCTTTGTGAGGACTCTCATCAACATGATGCACCCCCCACCCCCAACCTAAACCTGAACCCTACAACTACGTCCTAACCTCAGACAGTCCTTTAAATATTTAAGAACCAGCTGAAATGTCCTCACTCTGTGGGTTCTATACCCGGTCCTCACAAACACACACACACACACACACAGAAAAGCTTCCCACAGGTCAACATATTGTATACATATTGTACAGACACAGACAACATTATATATGCAGTTACAAGGACACACATGAAAACATGAGCACAGAATCCAGAAACATCCATTCTGCAACTGAGAGAGGAAAAAGCTTCTGTATGAAGGAGAGCACTTAGAAATATGTAAATGCACATCATAAACACACACACAAAAATATAGCCAAGAAAAACATGAAGGCAACTCAGTCACCATGGAAACCCACCACTCCATATCCAGCCACAAACCATTTCCTCTCTGTATTCCTCCTCTCTGCTCTCTTATCTCAGCAGTAGCTGCCAATTGTTCATATTTCCTGTCGTTTTTTGCTTTTCCTCCACCTCCCTCCTTTCTCTCTCTCTCTGCTATTATTTCTATTATTCTTTTTTCCAACCCTGTCCACCTTTACCGTCTTTCTTTATATTAAGTGCCAAGAAGCCAAAACTTCTTACTCTGATGTATGGTAGATTTTTGTTTTAGTCATATTTATTTTAATCATATTTTTTACAGCCTCACCTGCTTCTTTTTGCATAAGAAGCCACCGTGTTTGACGGCTGTTGGCATGTCTGTTTTCCAGCCCACAAATTACAGTGTGAAACAACTGCTGTACCCCTATTAAATGTAGATGGAGCATAGTGTTATTTCAGGCACAGCAGTCAAGTTATGCTTGTGCTAACTGATTAACATCAGCTGCTTCACTCAGGCTTCACAATCAGTGACTCATTCATCAGCTGTTTGGCTAACAGCTGACTGCTAACAACACAACATCCTTTTAGGATGTTTAATGCTGAAGTATGTGTTTATTAAACAGTAGAAACATATCTGACAATAGAAATATTGTCTTTCAACAAGTCCTCCGGCTCATACAACCATATTGGTCGTTTAAATATGACTGATGACGTTTTTTCACACAAATCACACAAGTTGTTTTTGTTATGAGTACTTTCACTCAGAACGCAAACACTACGCGATGAAAAAACAATGACTTTTTTTTTGGAATGGAGGTTGATTTTTCTGAGCTTTTTCTCAGTGAGTGAAGGCATCACAATCAGTCAGACTGGGGGTCAGAGGATCCTGGTAGGTGGTCTCTGCCTCCTCAAATGCAGCGGTCGCCTCCCCAACAGGACCTCAAACTGTCCCACAAACATCCTAAAAAATATGTCCACAATCGGCTGTGGTGCAGCTTCAACTTCTGTATACTTGTGGGCAAGAATCTCGCATTTTCACGTTCTATATTCACGTCACGCTGTTTGTGAAAAGGCCTTAAAAAGACAGTTTGAGGAGAAGATCGTGGTTTTGGCTAAAATTGCCAAAGAACCAACTGTTCTTAAAGCTTAATGACGTTAAGTTTGGTCAGGACAGGTTCAAATTCTCCAAACCACAAAACTAGCTAATTAACCATACCTATCCTACGAACATTTATTCAGTGTATTTATACATTTATACGTTCAGATTCACCAAGTCCAGAACTGTGTGAGCAGGAAAAAGCCCCTAATGTTCCAGGAATCCTGGATAAACGAGCTGTTGTGAAGACTGATTTTAAAAAATGGAATGAAAAAAAAAAAGAAATTAAAAAACAAAGCTCAAGGTCTCAAAATCTGCACAAGGGAAAATAATTCAATTGATTCAGAAATGAGACTGAAGCTGTTAGCTCCTCAGGCACAGCAACATTTGACTCATTCACAGTCCTGCACAGTCCAGACATTTGCATACTCAGGAGAAATGCAACACTCATTTTATTTAAATAGCATATTTGCATCTTTGTAATAGCAAACAATGGAAGGCATACGCCCATGTCCGTCGTGTCTGAAATTCAAAGTAGATACCAGGCTTTAACTGGTCACTGCTGAACACTAAACATGTTTGTAAGTTAAAGAAATGGCTTGGATTTTGGGATTTACACTAATTTAAGAGTTAGATATTAGACAGAGCTAAAAGCTGTAGATTACCTTTATTAGTATAACAACTGGACACAGCTGTGGACTAAACAAACAAGACATAATGTACTAATCAGAGTTTTAGACGGGCTCGTAGGCAGATCTTGTTGTTAAAGAGCCGGGCTAAGCTAACCGGCTGCTGGCTGTAGCTTCATATTTAGCATACCCACGTAACAGTGGTATAAATTTTTTCATCCAACTGTCAGGAAGAAAGCAAAGAAGTGTATTTCTAAAAAAACAAAAGACAAGTTTGGAACCACAACAACAAAAAGTCTCTAAATGTTGGTTCTAATGTTGTTCTAGAAAAAAAATTGTATATGCGTTCAGATCAGACATTATTATTATTATTATTATTATTATTCTTTTTATTATTAGGAGTAGTAGTAGTAGTAGTGTTGTTGTATTTTACTGCAGCCATTTATGGCAGAAGACATGAGTCTATTTGCTATATTATTGTCGTAAACTGTCAAACTGATATATGTTGAGTTGGTTGGCAATTATTTCGAGTTAAGTCCAACTTGGTTCTATAGTGCCGACATGTTGAGGCGTGCTTGTTGCTTTGTGTGGTCTTACAGTAGAGTGTTATTCCAGAGGTCCCGTTTACCCCTTAATTGCGGTAATCTGACATGCTGCATTTTGTAAATGTTTTCATAATATGCCCTAATGAGTGTCTTAAAGCCCGGCTGACTCACACACACCTCGGTAACATGTAGGGACATTATATAGACTTGCACTCATTTCCCAGAGAGTTACTTTAACCCTGACCTCAACCACTGACCCACAAATCTTGGGGTCAGTGGTCAAGGCAGTGTTTTCCCGACTGGGGACACAGCTTTTGTGGCAAAGAGACTTCCCCAGTTAACTCGACTTTAGTCTGAAATTTGTTCCAGAAAGTAACACAAGTCTCTTCCCACCCCGCCCTCCCACCAAAACCTATCTGATACACACCCACAGATTCTTTTTCTCTCTGTCACACATAAAGAAAGTGAGGCAGGAAGAGAGAGAGAGTGCGATAAAGAGAGACCGTCCTATCTCTGTGCATCACCTCCATAAAAACAAGTGGAGAGAAATGGCTCTGCCTCCCAGCCACCGCCTCCTACCTACTGTCTCACACTTTCAGTCAAGCTGTGTCTGTACTTATCTCATTGCTTTGATGTGTGTGTTTCTGTTGCACTTGTACACGAGTGTGTGATTGTGTATTCAACTCTACAAGTCCAGACAGGACATTAGCCCCTACAGCAAAGTGAGAAAAGATGAGAGGAGAGGGAAGCAAGGACAGAGGAGGAATGACAGCAGAGAGGAAAAGAGAGAGAGGCGTGCCACTCAGCTGATATTCAGTTCTTATCTCCGGGCGAGTAGTATGCCACATACAAACATGCAACAGTGTTGTACAAAAGCATCTCTTTGATTGCGGTTTGTTCGTTGTGTTGTGCTCAAAGTAATTCATGTAAGGTTTTTAGAGATTGGTCCGTGGATTTCAGCACTTGCCTGAGTTCAAAAGCTTATATCAGTTATTTTGTGTGTTCAATGCTATGCAAGAAATGTCTGATCTTCCAAAAAACTAAGGACACACCTACAGCTACGCTCACCAAACACTTCATCAGGACTTCCATACTAACACTGTGTAGACCCTCCCTTTGCTCTCAGACTCAGTTCTTCATGATATGGATTCTACAAGGAAAGATAGAAACTGAGAGACTCTGAGATTCTGCTCCATGTCGACATCGTATCACATCATTTCTGCTGATTCATGCTGCCAATCTCCTGTTCTACAAAATCCCAAAGGTGTTCTACTGGATTCAGACTGGGGAGTCAGACTGTCCAGTTTTTGTGAGCAGCCTCAGGTTCCTGTTCTTGGCTGACAGGAGTGGGACCTAACATGGTCCTCTGTTGTAGCTCAAGGTTTGACGTGTTGAGTGTGTGGCCATAGCCCTTTGGTCAACCAAAACCAGTCAAACCAGCCAAACCATTCTCTCATTAACAACAGAACTACTGGTTATTCTGTCACAGCTGTTTCTTGCACCATTGAGAGCTTTCTGGGTAAAACTCTAAAGACTGTTAAGCGTGAAAATCCCAGGATGTCTCGGTTCAGAAATACTCAAACCAGCTCGTCTGGCGCCAACTAACATGCTGTTTCAAAGTCACATTTTTCCCTCATCCTGACGTCTTGTTGCCGAACATTAACTAGACTCCTGACCTGGCATGATTAGCTGATCGGATAATTACGCCCAGGTGCAGGTGTTCCTAATAAAGTGCTTGTGGTGGTTATAAACAGATTCTCAAACTCAGAAAAAAGACCAGGCATTACAGACCAAATTCCTCCAACACAGACATCATCGCAACTGGGTGTATTCTCTTCCTCGCTACAGTCTGTCTGACTGACCGTCATTTCAGTCTTAGTCTCTTTTGTCTGTGTGTCACAGAAATCATCATGGTGGTCAGGGTGAAGTGATGGTGGCAAGAGTAGAGGAAGTGGAGTCAGGCAGGACCGGCGTTTTCGCATGTTAATCCGCTCGCATCTCGATGGAATAAAAGATCGGCCAAGGCCTGATTAAATTCAGTATTAGCCTGCTATCGGTGGGGCTACACATCATCTCCCTGCTTTATCAACAGGTTGTCTCAGTTGGCTGTGAGCTAAATCCTAGAGTGCGTAGATGTGTGTGAGATTATGTGTGTGATGGTGAGATCCGGGTGCCGCGATTGGGACTAAAGCAGTGAGCATTTTTCTGAATCTGTGCATCTGTGAGGCAGCAATGACCTTGAAACACGTTCATATATTTTTATCTCAGACACATTGTGCTTTACTTGGCTTGATTCCCTGGGGCTTTACAAGTGGCCTTGAACTGGCTTGCTAAAGCTACTCCAATGGCCTGATCCTGTGTGTGGTTCTACCACTGACCTTGTGGTCTGGCTCAGTTCAACAGTCAGAGGTCGACGTGATTCACTGTGTACAAGATCTGTATCAACACACAGATGAGGTTTCCATTGTATCCTCTAATGAGAGGACAGGTGACCTTGATTGGGAACTAAGTTGAAACTGTCTGAGTTAGCCCTTTGTTCTGGTTGCCAGTGGTATCAAAGGGAAGAACTCAGTGTTAGAAGGTAAATGTCAGTCTTTTTTGTAATATGTGTCAGTGGTTAGAACAATTCCCCTAATTGGCATGATATTTGGCTCTACCAGCTAAAGTTAGTAGCCATCCCTAGATCTGGTTGTTTGTAACTAGCAGTCTCTAGCTAGTCGTGACTTGTGGGAGTACGATTATTAGGCTGATTTAGTGAAATTTAAAATAATCCCCAAAGTCTCTGAATATTTAATCAAAATGCAGAAAATCACATCATTCTTTATTTCTTCTTTTTTTTGTAAAACTAAGGACTATGACCCCAGCTTTAGTTGCTTACCCCCAATATTTTGTACCATTTCACCCTGGACTGAATAGAAGTCTTGTTCTTAAAAACAATGTTTGGATGGCAGTCACAGTAAGTGTGATTGAGCCATTTATTCTTGGCTGGAAGTGTAATTATTTTTCTTGCCAAAAACATTGGCAGCAGCGGTAAATTGATGAGGAAACTTGTATGCGTTACCTGAAATGGTTTCAAGTCATCTTTTTAGGCAGTCTTATATAAAATACCAGAAATGTTGGGGATTTACCTGCTGCTCTCAATAAAATGTGCCTAGGTCAGGGTGACGAAATAAGAAAAGCAAAACATTCCTGACCCGTCATGCACAGGCCTCACAGTCTAAAACAAGTGGTTGTAATGACTCTTGCAGAAGGGGTTCTACATGTCGGGTTTATAAACAATTTAGGGTTTGTTAGCAGATACTAGCATGATATTTGTCTGTGAAATAATAGTCACTGGCTAAAAATAAGAACCATGCTTTTGTCTGCTTCTGCCGACAAAGTCCAATATTTAAATATGAATTAACATGCTAACATAGCATGCAGCTAGTTTTCTTTGTGGCGAGTAAGGGATTTAATTCCTTAAATCATTTCACAGTTATTAATCTCAGCAATGCCTATTGCTGACATTTCTTAGTTGGCTTATTGGTTCTCTGCTTATCAGGAGTAAGATGGAAGGTTGATAACAATTTTTTTTTGTTTTCCAGTCGAGGCTGGTCCAGGACATACTGGCTTGGTGCAGCTAGCTTGAGCTTTCAGAGCCTGGTTAGCCTCTAGCTGCCAAAACAACAGGAAAAAATGTGAGTCACAAGTAGGCCATGTTCTTAGCTGACTTGCTAAATGTTAGAGCAGAATAGTGTATAAACCCTGCATCTGACATAGTTAAGCTAACCGGATGGTCGATAAATCCTCCAGTTGAAACCCTGAATAGCAGGCTTAATAGTAGCGTAACTTTCGTTACTTTTATGCTGAATAATTGATAAAATAATAAATTCATTATTGCCTCAGCTCTCTCAGAGGCTGGATTTGCCTCTGTGTTTGAACTTTTCTTCTCTTTTCATTTTTCATTTTTCTTTTGACCTCCCATGCACACTGTGGTGAGGTTGCACAATTTTCACACTCTCAGCTCACAGAATCAAAAGCACCGAACACCAAATCAGCCATGGCTGGCCAAATCTATCACTGACATCATCTTTAAGCACTTGTATTTATACACCCGCTCTCTCTCAGTATCCTTCCCTCTCTTTGTGTCTCTGCCTCCTTCACTTGATTTAATACTCGTCTCTCACAAATGAATGGAGCAATACTCGTAACAAAGAACAATTCTCTGTGTGGCTGAGCGATCTGACAGGCATTACAATGCTGCTCGAATTAGGTGTGTATACTTGAACACACTGGCTTCTCTGGTTGTGTTTAAGCTGCATATATACATGTGTGTGTATTTTGTGCACAAAATGTGCAGTGCTTATGAGGTCACTTCCTTTCGATGAAG